>LTAE01004009.1:12369-24116 GCA_001647135.1 Pontederia paniculata | reverse complement strand
TGGTCGACCTCTCCATATCATTGGTCGACCGTTTGTGTTCCACTGCTGCTCATATGACATCCTCCTCCTGATACTGATCGACCGCTTATATCCTTAGGACGCCCAATGCACACTTATGGTTCTTCATGATATGTATTACGTGTGCAGTGGTCGTCCATTCCTTCAGCTCAGATCGACCGTTGTACTGAACTTGTCTATGTCCTGTTATAGAAATCAACTCAAACAAGTTCATCCGTACAGACTGAGTTCACTTACAAATTTGTGATCATTCAAAACATTCTCGAAATCCTAGATTCAACAATATATATATATATATATAATCAAATTAACACTACTAAACAGGTTACTTATTTCTATGAATATACGTAATAGTTTATTTTCTCTTTTTATGCATTCATCATGAAGCTTAATTTGTCCATACGTTGTTTCCTCAGTGTATTTAATTAATTATTAGAAAGCTGTTCAAGATAAAAATGTTAATTATGAATTTGTATTCTATTATGTCTCTTTTGAAATTCATATGACCGTCGACATCCATAGAACCGGCTGATCACATTTACGTCGATAACTTTGATAAAACGTAAATTATTTATCAAGCGACTTAATTCGGTTTAATAGCTATTTTAAAAAGTAATTGAATGAACACAAATCATTTGAATTGCTAATAATCAAACTTAAAATAATTTAATCAAATTCCTTCCATATATAGCGAAAAATTCTTATCATCTTTGAATTACATGTGTAATGGCCCAATGCTAAAACTCAAGGATAGTCTCATATAGATAATTGAGGATACTCAAGTATATATATAACCATGACCTTGAATTGGTGCGACATATTTTAAATTCGTGCGAGCTAAAATTTAAAGCGGATAATTTTATACTTGAGTCAGAGATGTTATATATGATATTAGGGTCATCTCGTGTGCTCATTTGAATCATGTGAGATTTCTAAACGAGAATTTTGAACTTCAAAGAGCGAAAAAATATAATGATACGGAAAAATATTAGGATGTATATGAGCATGATCTTGATCTAGTGTGAGGATTTTAAATTTGTGCGGGCTAAGATCCAAAGCGAATAATTTTACGCATGAATCATGAATGTTCCAGCGATAGTTATACTTCGATATGTTGTAAAGTCTTTGTAGTAAAAGTTGAGAAAGAAAATGAT
Source organism: Pontederia paniculata (assembly GCA_001647135.1). NCBI lineage: Eukaryota > Viridiplantae > Streptophyta > Magnoliopsida > Commelinales > Pontederiaceae > Pontederia > Pontederia paniculata. Next base: position 22,944 of record LTAE01004009.1, on the reverse strand, counting down.
CAATTTAATTGAGATTAATTAAACTGATGTAATGGTCCAACCATGACCAATTCCATGGCATAATGAAAATAATTTATCGTTTTATCGAATTGGGAATTTAATGTAATAGATAAAATGTTAAGCTCTCTTCCATTTTTCTCTCTATATTTGCATATTTAATGATGCATTTGTTGCGTATTGCATGAAATGGACTATGTCCAAAGTACAAATTCACACGATAATTTTTATGATTGGCGATGTGAGGAAGATAAATTTTGTGATCAAATTGATAATTTTAAAAATTAAATTCGATATTATTAATTTAATTGTATTGTCTTTGAAATATAACTATGCTAATAAATTATACTAATAAATAACATTACATCTACTTCAATATCCAAGGATTATAAGACTTATGATTAATTAGTAATCTTCCAAACCTTATAGTTGACGATGTATAAATGGTGTCACATGCAACGTGCTACGTTTGTGAACCATGTTTTGAATCCAAGTCATAATTAACACGTACGAAGGGGTCCAATGAGCGAGTCAATTCATCAATGAGTCATGCAGGAAAGCTACCTTTTCTTGATGGGAAATTGATTCATTGATGAGACATGACTGAGTTGTCTCGATATGGGAAAACAAATTAATTGCCAAGGAATTAATTGGAAACAGGTCAATAATATAACTAAAAAGATAAAAATTTGAGTCGAGTTAAACAATGGTTTGAGTTATGAACTCGGATCGCACGAGCAAGGAAAACTATGAACATTTCGTGCGACAAGTCGTACATTCCAAACTTATATTTGCGAGATTGAGGTCACGTCACATTAAACGATCATACACGTTTGTAAAAATATAATTAATATGTTAAGGAGTTGTTGTTAATTACTTGTTAGAGACACATGCTACGTGTCTTTTCTTGTTATTTTATTTAAGTTGTTCTTATCGGACAAGTAACATTAGATTAAATTGTCCGCACGGTCGACGTTGTCACTAGATTTTTCTAATAATATTAAAAAAAGATTAAAAAAGCTAAAAAAATTGCAATAACTTAAAAAATTGTTAGTTGAAACATGCATCTTATCTTCTCACTGTTAATATTAACAAATACATCTCTTTCAATATAAAATAAAACAATAAAAACGTCTCTCTTATTAGTTCGGCTTCGTGACTATTTTTCACAATGTTTATTGTAAAACCTCTTTCCCCGTACGTGATAGATAAAATTAGTGCTAACTTTTAAAAATAAAACTAAATTGAAGACTTTGAGTAGTTACAAATCACTACTTAATACTATAAGTAGATTTACGATTGATTAATAGTTTTAAGTATATTGTTAACTTCTAAGAAAATTATAAATTAATTAACGAGTTACATAGAGATTAATGAAAATTAATAAAACAATATAGGGTAATTTTTTTTATTAATATTCAAAAAATTTTATATGCTCCAAAAAGATCGTGGTAGAATCTTCTTCTTTGACTATACATTTGATCATAACGTGAAAGCAATAATTTTTTTAAAATAAAAATTTATTAAAAAGTCTAGTCAAAATAATATTTCAACATAAGCTAGACTTTTGTGATGTGCAAGCAACTAGGTCATGAACATTTGTAGCACTAGTGCTATCACTTATTAGTTGTGTTAATCGTCTACATGATAAAAAAATATGAAAGATAATCTTCCAATAAGTGATGAAACTCAATACATAATAGTAATAATCAATAGAGAAAATATATATGTTATGATATATTAATAAAATATTATGATAATGAGTAATGTTACTTTTTTATTTTATTCAATGACTTTATTCAGAAAATGAACAAGACATTAGTTGCACCATATGAAGCACAATAGTTTTAAGGTTCAGTATATTCATGCCTATTAGTTTCTCACTTGGTCATTATTCTTTTTAGTATCATCAGTGGCAATATTATTCATGATGTATAATTTCCAATATTTTTTTAGTCCAATTTTAACTTAGGACCTCATTATTTTTTTCTAATTATCTTGTCCTAAGTTCACCAAACATTATAATTTGTAGGTGAGCCTTTATCAAATGCATATAAGATTAAGGTTGTCCGCCACAAGCACTGCTAGCTAGGACATGAAGCAATTAGTAATTTTAATAGTCAGTCAAGACAAGTCCCGGAATCAGGGTAAACCCTGCAATAATGATAAATTTTGCAGTCGAGATAAATCTTCCAGTCAGTGGAGCCATCCTTTTCATGTTATAAATTTAATCACAAAACATTAACAATTTTTAACCCTATTATTTGTTGAGCAGTACATTCATTTTTAGGTTATCTTTTGAAGATACTAAAGCATCATAATAACTTAAAAGATCAAGCATTATGGTTTAACAATCATTACAACATTATTCACTTCATTACCACTACTTTACAATAGTCAAGACACAACCTGCATCGGATGCCGACACGATTCACGTTTGTGATTTTATTAAACAACATTTAAGTCGTAACACATAGCAAAACGGCTCGCGTCAAGTTGACACGGTCTGTTTTGCACATTAGGTATGTCTTCACGTCTGTTTTAGAGACGAAATATTCTTGTTTGCTATATCGTTTATCGGTGTTAGTTAACATGGTCAGTGTCAGGCACAACTCGGGTCATGTTAAGGTTAGGGTTCTATCTGCGCCAGCTAGGTTGTGTCAAGGTGTGACATGGTCCTCCGTGGGACATGACTTGCGTCAAACAATGACGTGGTCCATGTCCAATCATCTTTAGGTCATTCGATGAACGGGGTGAATTTGTTGCTGTTGTTGTTCGAGAGACACGCCCCACGTCTCATGACAGCAACAACAACAAATGCACCTGATGCATGCTAATTATGTAAAAAAATCACTAGCAAGTGCACTAGTCATAAGTAATAGTTCAACGATAAGTTGAGTATCGATCCCACGAGGATTAATATAACTTATCTATCTAATTCCACCAACTAATAGGAGATTATATGGGTTTTTAGGAAACATAATTTTTGAAAATGAAAAATAAAAGTAAAAGAAAAGTTGATGACAACAACCTCTAGATTAGGATGAATTAATACGAAATCACCAGAAACTCAGTTCTACCCAAGATTAATAAAATTTTAATTCCAATCAAACTCATAAGTGGATTAGGATCTACCCAAGGTATGATTTTCTCTCTACGATGAACCAACTATCTTAATTCTGGATAGACAAGGAAATTCCTCTCTTGGATGTTAATCTTATCTACTGAAATTAAGATGCATGAAAATGTATCCCCAAAGTTATAAATTGTTCCTCTCCAGGATGCCGATATCACAAACCACACATCTAAATATTCATCTCCCGGATGTTATTCAAATGTGAAATGAAATGCTTCAAATTTGAATTTCAAAGATCAATTTTAGAGTTTCAATGAGAAACAAGAACTTGCTATTTTCTCCAAGATGCTAGCAAAAATTTAAAATATCAGAAAAATAATAAAATAGCATTAAACACAACATTCATGTGCATAGAAAATTTGGAGAACTAAATCAATAAAATTAAGAGTTAAAAGTGTGTCTCTTATAGTAAAAATTCTACTCCACAAAAATAAATTAAGAAATTGTAGGGAGTCCCTTCAGAATAAAGAGAAAGAATAATAACTAATTAAGGAGTAAAAACACCTAGATGATCTTCTCTTCTAAAATCTTCTGCAGCAAATTCTTCTTCTCCAAAGTCAGGCTTTAAGTTGAGACTTTTTGCACAAAATTTAGGTTTGTTGCACAAGATCCTAGCTAGTTGCATCCCCTTCTGTTCTCTCTCCAATGAGGTTTTGTCGATTTGTTTATAGGTTTCCAATAGGTGTAGGAAGTCTTTCAGTGTCAAAACTCAGTTTCCATCAGATATATTCAATTTTGGGTTAAAATCTCCAAAAGATAGTTCAAAACGGCTTCAAAAATCAATTATTAACTTATCTCAGAAATTGTCATGGTTCGTGACACGGTTGTCATGGCCGTGATCGAAGCCAAAACATATTTTCAACACTGTCATAGCCCGTGACAGGCTTGTCATGACCATGATTGAAAGTAAAAATCAAATATCGGTTACTTTTCATTGCCGTGATAGTGAAGTTCTTAGCGTGTAAAAATCAAATCATGATTTTTTGTTTTGTCACGGTCGTGACATTTAGTGTTAGGCCGTGACACTCATCTGGAGATGGTACTGGCCATTTTTCAGTTTGTCACGACCTTGACTTTTCTGTCATGGTCATGACACATCTTGAAATCGTCATTTTGAGCTTGTTTTAATTTCGAATTGAGTGTCATTTTTTTAGTAAAATTCAACAAATTGGGTAATTTTCTATTTTTAAATAAATAAATACAAAGAAGTACATAAAATGATGCATGCACATGTAGAAATGAATGAAAAATGACCAAGACATGCAATGAAAAGTATGACTAACTTAGCACGCATCAAACTCCCCCAAGATTAAAGTCTTGTTTGTCCTGAAGAAAAATTCCAAAGCAATGCTCAAGACTATTCATCATAATATGTAACCTACAGACCAGTACTTTCTTTGCACCATCTCTCTCATGCGCCTTACTAGAAATGCACCTTCATCCATCCTTCTGCTTCACAGATTTTTTGTTCCATAAACAATTTAAACAATATCTATCACAATTTATAGATATAGTCTATCACACTACAACATTGATGTTGAAGGCAAAATTATCACTTAAGCTTATACTTTTAAACAGTAAGATTATCAAAACTTACAAGTTTTAGAGTTCTAACTTTCAATCAGGATTGTACAAAAAAAGTCCATGTAGCGGGCTTTCGACCGATTGATCCCAAAATAGATGACCTTAGATCACCAGGATTTAGGATTCCCATATGAGTTTACTTCTCCGAACATTCTCAGGTTCTGAAATGAAAGATCGAACTAGGCAATTGAGCTAATAGTTAGGAGCTTCTCCAATTTTCATAAGGTGGTCCATGTAGTGGGCTTTCGACCAATGGATCCTAACAAGATGGCCATAGGTCACTAGAATTTAAGAGTCCCCTATGGATTTACTTGCTCGGATTTTCCTCAGGTTCTGGATAACACATAAGTATTACCTCAATCCCTTATTTTTTATAAACTTTTTTCTCATATATTATCTTGTTCAATCTTTGCAATTTTTTTCGATAAGCTCAAAAGATACTTAAACATTCAATACAAAAATTTAATAATCTAGGATCAAATACAATGAACCTGAAAAAAGAATTATAATATAAGGAATCATAGCCATGTTCCACAAGATTCATGAATCCAATACATATACCTGTGATTTACATTTGAAAGAAAAATACTTGAATTTCATAGATCATACAAGAAAACTCTAGAATATATACTTAAATAAAGTAAAAAGTTAAACACGGATTAGTAGATAGCATTTTTGGGACTTTTGAAAAAAAAAATCTTCAAACTAAACATGAATACATACAATGGTGACATAATGAAACATAAACATGACACATGGATGCGTACAATGAGACACAATGTAAGACAACCAAGATATGCAACGTACTAAATAATAGAAATGCATGAAATGCAAACGCCTCCAAGCTTAGAGCAAACATTGTCCTTAGTGTTTAAGCCTCAACCGAGGGAGTTCACACAATGATGATAAAAAAATATGCAACTAAAGGAAATAATACAATCAAACTAATCCATAGGTGGCTGTAGCAGTGAGGCATGAAGAACGGCCCATAATGCTCCTAACTAGCGTGATACTCGTGTACGCAGCGAATATCTCGTCAAATATGATCAAATATGTCTTGACGTGCACGAATCTCCATCAAAATCTCATATTGTCATAGCTGCTCCGCTAAGATGGCCTCCAATGTGGTCTGAATACTTGAAAAATCATAATGTGGAGGGTAGAAAGAAATGTCAATAGCACCATTGATGGGCTACTCAGTAGAAGGTCCCGTATGAGAAGCTTTGGCCCATAAAAATTGGTATTTGAGGCCTCCTTTTCCTGGGATGACTCTGGACTCAAGAAATTTTTCTAACCCGAATCGAAAACTAAGAAACTAATATTCAACTAAAAACCAGTGTTCATGAGAAAATGACTACCACTACTCAAGAGACAAAGACTCGGTTAAAAATCATCGAAAACTAGAGTTGATGTAAGTTAAGAGACTATGACTAAGAAATTACATGTCAAATAAAGAGCAATCTCGCCGGAATAGGGATGTGATCATGATCCCGTCAAGGTGAGTCTTAATAGTTGTGCAGAAACATGCACCCTTCTATATCCCACCTTTCGCCGTCAATAATTTTGATCGACTTAATTAATCTTTCTTCAATGATGCTCTAACATTGTGGGTCAAGAGATTGTTGAGTTCCTTCATTTGGAGGTGGGCTTTTTCATTGCCATTGCATTGATCTGTGGTGTTATTTGGTGGTAGTTGATGGCGAAAGATTGAGATACAAACTGAGACACAGTTGTTGTATTGATAGGGACATATGAAGGTGAGATCCTCTTTCTGGCTCATCCATCTTTAGTTATGTACTCGCTTGTCTCCTTAATTTGTCATTGAGGTGTCCATGTTATTCTTTGATTATTTCTTTGTCACCATCTCCTTTGACATGATCTCACAAAAGTTATTGGTTTCTCTGCATTGTTGCTATTATGACATTCAACATTTTGAGAAGTCAATTGTGCAAGTTGCTTCTCAAATACTTGGAGCTTAGTTTCCAAGGCGTCAAATTTGAGTTGAACATCAGATAGCTGCGGAGTAGGGGATAGCACCTCATCCACTTTGGATTGACTTCTTAATTGTGTGAGTTACACTTCCAAATTGGCAATGAGCTTGTCTTCCATGAGGAGTCTCTTCTCAATTATTGTGGTCAATTAATCAATCAAATCCTTGATATTAACCTTTGGTTCAATCGATGATTTAATTTTGAGCAATGAAATGATTAAGTTTCAGTATTATTATTGCTCTCCATTAGGTCAAAAATTTGGTTCTCCATCAACTAAATCAAAATTTCTTGCTCGAAGAGATTTGTCAGGAGCCCACCCATCATATGTGTGAGTAAGGCTAAAGGATCCATCGAAGGGTCTTCTTGAGGCATCATGTTTGTGTTTTGATTCTGCGTTGCCTCTTCTTGCTTAACAGACTTCCCTTTTGTCTTTTATCTTTGATATTGATTATTGGTTAGATTTTTGTTGCTTCTTTTCCATTGAAGATAATATACCGTTGAACATGTGGTGTGTAGAAGATGTATCCTAAAAAATTCACAACAATGGAAGAAACGTGAAAGTAATAAAAAACAAAAATAAAAAAATCTCAAACTAGCTAATGAAACTAGATTAAAAGTTAATGGATTAATCCCCGACAAAGGCGCCAAAACTTGATGCATGCTAATTGATACAGATCGCTAGCAAGTGCACTAGTCGTATCAAGTAATAGTTCAATGATGAGTTGAGTATGGATGCCACGAGGATTAATATAACTTATCTATCTAATCCCACCAACTAATAGGAGATGACATGGGTTTTTAGGAAAAAATAAAATTTGAAATTAAAAAATAAAAAGAAAAAAAGTTGATGACAACATTTGGATTAGGATGAATCAAGATGATATCACGAAAACTCAGTTCTACCCAAGATTAATCAAATTTTAGTTCCAATAAAACTCCTAAGTGGATTGAATATTCCTCTCTAGAATGCTACATCAAGACCACACACCTAAATATTCCTCTCTATTCAAATGTGACATGCAATGCTTTGAATTTCAATTTCAAAGATCAATTTTGAAGTTTCAAAGAAAAATAAGAACTCACTATTCTTCTCCAAGATGCTAACAAGGATTCAAAATATCAGAGAAATCATAAAATAACATTAAACACAACATTCATGTGCATAGAAAATTTGGAGAACTAAATCAATAAATCAAGAGTTAAACGTGTTTATCTTACAGTACAAATTCTACTCCAAAAATAAATTAAGAAAAATACATGGAGTTTATCATTCAAAATAAAGAGAAAAAAAGAGAATAATTAATTAAGGAGTAAATCTTCTCCTTTGAAATTTTCTGCAACAAATTCTTCTTCAACAAAGTCAGGCTTCAAGTTGAGATCTTTTGCACAAAATTTAGGCTTGTTGCATAAGATCTTGGCTAGTTACATCCCCTTTTGGTCTCTATCTAATAAGGTCTTGAGGGTTTATTTAAAGGTTTCCAACAGGTGTAGGGAGTCCTTCGGTGTCAAAACTTGGTTTCTATCAAATGATATTTAATTCTGGGTTAAAATCTCCAAAAGATAGCTCAAACGGTTTCAAAATCAATTACTAACTTATACCGGAAATTATCATAGCTCGTGACATGGTTTCACGGTCGTGACCAAAGCCAAAATATATTTTCAACATTGTCACGACCAGTGATAGACTTGTCACTGTTGTGACCGAATGTAAAAATTAAATCTGGGTTGTACAGGCCGTGATTGCCCTGTCACGGCCATGACCAAAGGTAAAACTTGGATCCGAGCTATCACGGGCCGTGACTTTCAGTGTCTTGGCCGTAATATTCAACTGGGTACTTTTCATGGCCGTGACGATGGAGCTCTTGGCGTGAAAATGTAGTTTTTGGGATGTCACGTCCGTGATATTCACTTGGGGGTGTTACTAGAGTATTATCGGCGTGAAACAGGAACAATCACGATTTTTTGGTTTGTCACGACCGTGACATTGACTCACATGGAGAAGGTACTAGCCATTTTTTGGTTTATCACGGCCGTGACAGACCTTATTGCAGAATATGCACATCTTGAAATCACGATTTTGGGCTCATTTTAACTCCAAATTGAATATCATTTTTTTCACTATCTTTATTTCTTTGTCCTCTTACCTCCTAGATAATAAAATTCAACAAATTGGGTAGGTTTCTATTTTAAAAAAATAAATGCAAAAAACACATAAAATGGTGCATGCACAGTAGAAATGAACGGAAAATTATCAAAACATGCAATAAAAATGACTAATTTAGCATGCATCAACAAAACATTCGTCGGATGACCTGAAGATGACCGGACACATACGACATAGCCTGTGTTAGGTTTGTGTTGCGTTGTCTAGCGAACATTGTCCGTTTCCCTATCGTGTTATTTGATGGACGCAGCCCGCATCCATTCAAGACGTAGTTCACGCTCCATGGTCTTTCTGCCATCCAGCCAGAACCCGTCTCGCATCTTGGCGACGTGATCGGGCGTTGTGTGATGAGACGTGAGTTGTGTCTGCTGGGACACAGTATGTGTTTAGCCTTTTGCACGGCTTCTTTGTCTTGTATGTTCCAAAAGTTGATTCAAATATGTTATTTTTAACACTAATGTACAAGAACTATTATTTAATGCAGAGGACATATCATTGTTCATCTCTTCTAAATTTAATGATACAAAACTTTATCTCTAAGATTGATCCTCTAATTACATACCTTAATTTCCTGGTGCTCTAACGTTCTCTTCCTCATTCACGTTCATCTCCTTGTCCCTCTCCGGCGACAAATCTTCTTTCTCTCGTGATCGTTGCTGGTACACGTCCTCTTCTCCTGCCACAGTCTTGGGTATAAGAATCAAGGGGAAGAAATGTTGTGAAGAAAAGACCAAGAACCTTATCTCTAATCCTCAAAGGAAGAGAAGGAGATACAGAGAGGAAGAGGGAGAAGAAATAGGCATTGTGATGGCTAGGGGGAAAGAAAACAATGAGGGTGGGGGAAAGAAAAAAATGGGTAAGGGTTTTATATAGGGGTGCTCTAGGATTTTTCAGGTAATTTAAAATCAGAATCAAATATGAATTCAATTAAATATTTTTGGACTCTACCCTATAGACAGAACATAGTCTGTGTTCTTCTAGAGCATGGTCCATTTTCCCTCATTCGATTAACTAGTCACATAGCCGATACAACATGACCCGTGTTCTTCTTAAACAAGATCCATGTTGACCTTGTTTAAGTTCAAGGTGTTATAATTTTAGAATGCTCCTCTTCTAATTTTTACTATTTGTTTTCTCATATAAGAAAGAGAGAAATGTGTTTTTTGAGATGCAAAAGTTATAAATGTTAGGGAGAGTATTAGCAAAAGAACATACAAATGACTGGACAATTTGGTCTAGCACTATATCCATGTTCTTGTACCCCAAGGAGATATCAATGCCAGAAGAATCCTGACGTCAGACTAAGAACACAAAATCTCTTCTTAAAATATAATTCACATGAGAGAACCCTCTCCCAAATCTCCAAAGAGAATTTTAACTAAACTTGGAAAGACGATCTATTACCTTGATGATAAGAGCATAAATAAATTATAAATCACTACGGCTCCAAAAAATTAACTAATTTCCAAGGGACACAAACTCTTATCAAGTAAAACTATTCAATAAAACTAAATTTTCAACTAATGAATTCAGAACTACTCAAACTCAACGACCTATGGGGCTTCTAGGGAAGCAAACAAGTATGAATATAAACACAAATAGAGAGAGAGAAGAGTAAGAAGAACAAACACAAAACAAACACAATGCTTGTTATCGAGGTTCGGCCAAACTCCTGGCCTACGTCCCCGCTCCGATCTTCTCCA
>LTAE01004009.1:0-10730 GCA_001647135.1 Pontederia paniculata | reverse complement strand
GCTCCCATCAGCTAACAGACACCTGGTCGCCCGCTTGCCTACACCACAAGCCTCCGGACGTCCTCTGTCTTCGCCTGATGTTCACTGGTAGCCCGCTCTCAACCTATGGTCGACCACTCTTCCACTGCCCTCTGCTCCGGGCGTCCACTGTCTCCACCTGAGCCCTCTAGACATCTGCTCTTCGGCCTGGCAGTGCCCCGGTCGTCCGTTGTCTCCTCTTGAGCCCTCCGGACGACCGATCCCCAAATGTGTCGGAAGATGTGTTCTTGGGGTCGCCCTTCTTCAATCATCGGGCGTCCACCTCCTTTGAGCCTTTTCCTAATGTCGTCCTTTCTTTAACTCTGATCGATCAGTGCTCCTTGACTGCCCTCCACAGTCCATCAATGTCGGTCGCCCTCTCCGTTCTGGTCGACCGATCTTCTTGTTGACTACCCCCACAGTCTAACTCTGGTTGCCCTCTTTATGTTTTGGGTCGACCGTATATACCTCCTCCTCCTTATGCATTGCATTTTGTATAACCTTCATCCTCCTTCTAATACTGATCGACCACTTCATATGCTTGGGACGACCAGTGCACACATGTAGTTCTTCTGATATATGTTACGTGTACACAGGTCGCACATTCCTTCAGCTTTGGTCGATGTGTCATCTCTTGATCCCTCATGCTTCAGCTCCACATATATTCTTCAACATCTGTCGACCACTTGTATGTTCTCAGGACGGCCATTGCACACATGTTTCTTTTGAAATCTTTCCTGTGCATAGGTCGCTCAGTCTTTTAGCTTTTGGTCGATCTAATCATCTGAACTTGAATCAACCTGTTATAGAATTCAGCTCAACAAGTTCATCAGTACAAACTAAGTTCACTTAAAATTTGTGATCATCAAAACATACTCGGGATCCTAGATTCAACACTCTCCAAGTATAAGAGATTTGCAAAATCTTTCACATCCTTATAATAAATGTTATTAGCTTCCAAATGTTGGCGAACTTCCTGTTTAAGTTGTGCAAAATGAGCAATGATATCATTAGCATATGAACCTCCAATATCCTCCAAATGGCACACTAAAAGGCCACCAACCGAGGGGACAATCGATCATAAATAATAACATAAGGTGCCCCCTTTATCGATATGTTCGATGTATTGTTGTATGCAAACTTAGCTTGGGGGCGATACCAGTCCTTGTTGCTTCGACTTATAACAAATTGTTGATTAAGTTTCTGAGTGAGTGATTCACCACTTTAACATGTTCATTTGTCTAAGGATGGCATGTATTACCAAACTTGTTCAACTCTCGATTCAACTCTTATGAGTTTAGGTCGGCAAAATGAACCAAATCAATATAGAATCTTTTATGGACAAGAAATCAAAATTATAGTTATAAAACTCATACGACTAACTCTATACAAATAGATGAGTCTACACGACTTCTTATTTATGTACTAAAATTATTTTAGAAATTAAACTAGTAAGCTTATTATTTAAGAATGAAGTTATAAAATAGACAATGAGTTGAAATAGTGATAAATTATACAATTTTGGATGCTCAATAATAAGGTTTATTTAATTTTGGTAGTATATTAGTCATGTATAATTATTTATTGATATATTAACTCTCTGACCTTATGATACGATTCTATGACCTAAAATGTAATTCCACCTAAACTCTTGATTTCAACATGCTTGTGTATTACTGAAGTTTAAATTGGCATTCCACCGACTCCATAGTTGATGCCAAAAGTGTGAGAGGAATTTGATTTATCTATTAGAACTTTGGAAGACCATGAAATTTAACAACATATCATAAGAATATTTCTTGCAAGGTACAAAATGTGACATTCTCGAGAAATGATCCACCAACACAAATACGGAGCCATGCGTACATTGTGCTTTTGATAGCTCAAGCACAAAATCCATAGATATATCCTCCCATGGGTTATGCATGTGGAAACGATAAAGGAGTATATAATTGTGTATTATGAGTTTGGCTCTTCAGAACTTGACATATCAAACATCTTTGAACCAAGTTTCAACATCTTTTCACAATTGAGGCCAATAATAGCGTTCAATAAGTGTTGCCAATGCCATATCTCAAGCATAATGTCTGACAAGCCCTCCCTCTTGTAACTATTGGATTAGTTATTCTCAAAGTAAGATGTGGGTATACAAGTCAATTGCCATGGAAAAGAAATCTCATTTGAATATGGAAATCATTTATTGTCTATTGTTACGAATACTGCTAATTGATTTTTTTTTGAAATTATCATCATTGTTATAGGTTTCCTTCAAAGCCTTGAATCCAACAACCCGGGCTTGAAAGACAGTCAATAAAGTTGCTCGCATACTAAGGGCATCAACAACTTTATTTTGGGATCCCGACTTGTATTTGAGACAAAGGTAAATTGTTGCAAGAAATTTACTCACCTACCATGCATTTGGTTGTTGCCACGTTTATGTTGTAAATATTTAAGTGTTTGATGGTTTGTAAAGAATATGAATTCTCGGTGAAACAAGGAATGCTCCTAATGCTTCAAGACCTTAATGACGGAATAGAATTCAAACTCATAGGTCGATAGCTTTTGCTTTACATTATTTAGTTTTTTTTTTGTTATGATAAGCCATCGACCATCCTTCTTGAGTCAGCACGACACCAATACAATTGAGGAAGTGTTGCAATCCACTTGATTTTTTTTGTTAAAGCTAGGCAAAACTAGTACCGGGGTCACTATGAGCTTTTGTTTTTGTTCGGTGAAGCTAGCTTCAATGATAGTGGTCTAGTTAAATCACATTTTCTTTTAAATAGTCTACCACAAGTGTGGTTATATTATTGAATTTTTTTAATAAATATCTATAGAATGATGTGATGCCGAGGAAACTTCGCACTTTAGTGATGTTCTTCGATGTAGGTCATGAGAAAACTACACAAACCCTTTTTTTTCATTGACCTAAATGCCTTCTACATTAACAATACAACAAAGAAAGAGTGGTTGATTATTCATAAAGCTGCATGTTTTATTGATGTAAATCTAATGATCGATGCTGAAGAACTCGCAAATGCTTCTTACAAATGCAACAAATGGTCCTCTCTGGACCTGCTAATAATAGTGAAAAACTTTCCAATAAACTATTTTAAAGGTTGGTTCATTATATGCCTAGAGATGCTTAGTGCATTTGATACCCCAAACAACATAACGAACCACTCATATAGATCCTTATTTGTCATGAAGGTCATCATCAATTCATCTCCTTCAGCTATCCTTATCTGATGATAACAAATCTGGAGGTCTAGCTTGGAGAACAATACTACATCACTAAGCATGCTAAGCATGGCATTAATACATGGGATGGGGAATTATAATACAATTTATGACATGACTATCCACACACATTCTCCATTCCATCCTTCTTAAGAACCAATGGTGCATGGACGAAGCAAGGGTTGAAGCTCTAACAAATGAGGTCCTTATATAACAACTCTTTAACTTGATTTTGTAATTTTTGATGCTCTTGCATGCTCATTCTATAATCAAAAATATTTAGAAGGCTCATTCTCGGGATTAAATTTATCATGGGCTCAACTCCTTACTTCGCGGTGAGCCTTCAGGAGTTTGTTAAGGAAAAAATTGTTGAACTCCCGCAATAGAAGTTGGATCTCTATAGGATATGGATGGGAATTAGCACTTATCTCCACCAAAATGGCTAAAGTGAGAAACATCTCGGCTTTGTGAATTATAGTAATGGTCTTAAAGCATCGCATGATCGAGAATTAGGGTTTGTTCACTATCTTCCATAGTGAGGTTTCATTTGTTAGTGGTAGCAACTTGATAAAAGGTGTCCACTCTAGCATGTCGCACATGACATGGTCATTGTAGATTTTCCCTATTGTTAGGGGAACATTACACATCATTGTGCCCTTTACGCATGTCCTTTTTAATCCAACCAACCTTACAAGAAGTGGGTGTTGCTTTGTTGGAAGGCCCAACTTTTTCATCATAATAGTCGACACTAATTCTCTAGGCTCCCGTTATCGATGATCACATTGCAAAGTTTTCTTTGCACTATGTACTCCATATAGAAGTTTCAACTCCTTCATGAATTATCTTCATGCATGGTCGAGAGAAATACTTTTTAAATAATGCAAGATAAGCGCTCTTTATCTTTATCAATGGGTGCTTTTTTTATTGGCGACTCCTCTTCTCTTGGATTTGCATATCTGACATCATGTACTCATGCATAATGTACTACAGGAGGTTGAGGCACTCATTGGACCTATTTCCTACTTGGACAATGGTAGCATATCAATGGGTTCAGACATCAAATGATTTGGTGCACGACTAGTGGTTGCATTGTTCAGTTACGTAGTAATGTCGATAGTATAGCTAGGAATTTTGTTGAAGGAGTTGTTTCCCTCTACCGACAACCGAGTAGGTTGGCTCTAGTTAGAGANAAAAATATTTAGAAGGCTCATTCTCGGGATTAAATTTATCATGGGCTCAACTCCTTACTTCGCGGTGAGCCTTCAGGAGTTTGTTAAGGAAAAAATTGTTGAACTCCCGCAATTGAAGTTGGATCTCTATAGGATATGGATGGGAATTAGCACTTATCTCCACCAGAATGGCTAAAGTGAGAAACATCTCGGCTTTGTGAATTATAGTAATGGTCTTAAAGCATCCAATGATCGAGAATTAGGGTTTGTTCACTATCTTCCATAGTGAGGTTTCATTTGTTAGTGGTAGCAACTTGATAAAAGGTGTCCACTCTAGCATGTCGCACATGACATGGTCAGTGTAGATTTTCCCTATTGTTAGGGGAACATTACACACATCATTGTGCCCTTTACGCATGTCCTTTTTAATCCAACCAACCTTACAAGAAGTGGGTGTTGCTTTGTTGCAAGGCCCAACTTTTTCATCATAATAGTCT
This sequence comes from Pontederia paniculata, assembly GCA_001647135.1. Classification (NCBI taxonomy): domain Eukaryota; kingdom Viridiplantae; phylum Streptophyta; class Magnoliopsida; order Commelinales; family Pontederiaceae; genus Pontederia; species Pontederia paniculata. Next base: position 5,806 of record LTAE01004009.1, on the reverse strand, counting down.
ACACTAATTCTCTAGGCTCCCGTTATCGATGATCACATTGCAAAGTTTTCTTTGCACTATGTACTCCATACAGAAGATTCAACTCCTTCATGAATTATCTTCATGCATGATCGAGAGAAATACTTTTTAAATAATGCAAGATAAGCGCTCTTTATCTTTATCAATGGGTGCTTTTTTTATTGGCGACTCCTCTTCTCTTGGATTTTCATATCTGACATCATGTACTCATGCATAATGTACTACAGGAGGTTGAGGCACTCATTGGACCTATTTCCTACTTGGACAATGGTAGCATATCAATGGGTTCAGACATCAAATGATTTGGTGCACGACTAGTGGTTGCATTGTTCAGTTACGTAGTAATGTCGATAGTATAGCTAGGAATTTTGTTGAAGGAGTTGTTTCCCTCTACCGACAACCGAGTAGGTTGGCTCTAGTTAGAGATACTCTTAGCAGCTTTAGGTGCGCGAGGAAAGCTCCTTGAACCCCGTTCGAGTTCTCGTTCTATTCGCTAAATAAATGTGGTTGCTTTTAATAGAGATTTTGGTGGGAAACACCCCAATCCCTTGATAGAAGACTACAATCCTCCGATGTAATGAGCTATTTTTTGGGCTTTGGATTTGGAAAGATTGTTTCTTGAGGAACAATTGATGGTATTCAAGAGTGTATGCATTGATTGTGGGATTCCCTTGTTTGCACTCCTACAAATGTTGATAAAGTAGTTGTTGATAGTTTGGGGGCATGAATCCATGCTACAACATCTGCTTCATCTGAACCCAAAAATTGTATAGGAGGTAACTCTTGGTGACATCGTTTAGATTGAAGATTTTTCCAACAAGTAGAACCATGCTCTTGAACTTGACTTGTTTGTCTTCGAGTCCATATACTCAAAGAACTACTCAACTTCTACAATCCAATAGAGAAAAATCCTTGATTTGGAATAGTCCACTGAAGGTTTGTAATTTCCTTTTTCATCATGAATTCCAATTGTCTCGCACATGTCGAATCAAGGGTCATTCCTCCTCATCCTCATCGTTCCTTATGGTAGTATTACAAGGAGATGCTCTACCAAGTCTCTCTACTTTTGGTTGAACCTTTTGTCATAGAAGTCCTTCAACCATTCGAGAGAAATACTTTTTAAATAATGCAAGATAAGCGCTCTTTATCTTTATCAATGGGTGCTTTTTTTATTGGCGACTCCTCTTCTCTTGGATTTTCATATCTGACATCATGTACTCATGCATAATGTACTACAGGAGGTTGAGGCACTCATTGGACCTATTTCCTACTTGGACAATGGTAGCATATCAATGGGTTCAGACATCAAATGATTTGGTGCACGACTAGTGGTTGCATTGTTCAGTTACGTAGTAATGTCGATAGTATAGCTAGGAATTTTGTTGAAGGAGTTGTTTCCCTCTACCGACAACCGAGTAGGTTGGCTCTAGTTAGAGATACTCTTAGCAGCTTTAGGTGCGCGAGGAAAGCTCCTTGAACCCCGTTCGAGTTCTCGTTCTATTCGCTAATTAAATGTGGTTGCTTTTAATAGAGATTTTGGTGGGAAACACCCCAATCCCTTGATAGAAGACTACAATCCTCCGATGTAATGAGCTATTTTTTGGGCTTTGGATTTGGAAAGATTGTTTCTTGAGGAACAATTGATGGTATTCAAGAGTGTATGCATTGATTGTGGGATTCCCTTGTTTGCACTCCTACAAATGTTGATAAAGTAGTTGTTGATAGTTTGGGGGCATGAATCCATGCTACAACATCTGCTTCATCTGAACCCAAAAATTGTATAGGAGGTAACTCTTGGTGATATCGTTTAGATTGAAGATTTTTCCAACAAGTAGAACCATGCTCTTGAACTTGACTTGTTTGTCTTCGAGTCCATATACTCAAAGAACTACTCAACTTCTACAATCCAATAGAGAAAAATCCTTGATTTGGAATAGTCCACTGAAGGTTTGTAATTTCCTTTTTCATCATGAATTCCAATTGTCTCGCACATGTCGAATCAAGGGTCATTCCTCCTCATCCTCATCGTTCCTTATGGTCGTATTACAAGGAGATGCTCTACCAAGTCTCTCTACTTTTGGTTGAACCTTTTGTCATAGAAGTCCTTCAACCATGCTTACGAGTTTGTGAATTGATTGTTTAATTTCTTCCAAATCCTACTTCACCTGGTCGAACTGAACACAATGTTGGTGTGTCGACAATAATTTATCACTTATTGTTAGTGCCCATCTTGGATACCAACTGGCGCAACACTAGATTGATCAACAACCAATAGAAATGGTTTTGATATCCTGAAGCGATATCAAATGTCTAATACTAGAAGATTCTAGTGTTCGAATAAGAGGACCCCAAGTTCTTCTTCAATAAATAATTCACCTAAGAGAACCCTTTCCAAAGAGAATTTTAGTTAAACCCAAGAAGATGATATATTAACTTGATGACAAAAGACATAAATAGATCATAAATAACTAATAAATTTAGACCTACTCGAACTCAACAATTTAGGGGGCTTCTAGAAGAATAAACTTCCACATCACAATGCTAATTGTTTCTCGAGGAAAAGAAGAACAATAATTTGTATGTATTTCATTATGCTTGCATAATTGAAAAATTAATTATGTGAAATTGTTGAATAATATTTTATTTCAAAAGAGTTTTTAATGGGAAATCATCGTAAACATATCTTAATAATATCAATTCATATTTGGACATTTAGTTATTAGATACCTATGATCATAAAATTTACTAAGTTCATTTACATGACTAGTTATGGTCCATGTAAACCATCTAATCTCACAAGTGCAAAGCAATTTAAACAATTAAGAGCACACATTTGAATTTTGAAAANAAAATTTACTAAGTTCATTTACATGACTAGTTATGGTCCATGTAAACCATCTAATCTCACAAGTGCAAAGCAATTTAAACAATTAAGAGCACACATTTGAATTTTGAAAATGTATCATTTATTTTCTTAGAGAATAATGCTAATTATAAAGTTAGGATGAAGAATTTAGGACAATAAATATTGGCGATCCCAATTTTTTTGAAAATAAAATGCATGGGAGAAAGGAAGAAGGATATGAGTTGTAATTTAATTAGATTATATAAGATTAGTGAATTATGCTATCTTTTTTATTTCTTTGGATAATCTTTCAGAATAATTGTAACGCCCCCAAAAGTACACCCACCACCTAGTAGAATGTTCTTCTAGAGATCCTACGAACTTATTACTTTGACTTGACTTTTGACTGATCCACTGGTCAACATCATGAGCATGTCTTTGTGGAAGCCAATACTTAGACTATAACTAGGATCTATGCCATGTGCAAGCCACCTCATCATGAATGCCATCACGTTGCCGCTGCGTCTTCACCATCTATTATATTGCAGGATCAAAAATTGTGATGCCACTATGTTATCACCATCTATTATACCTGCATGATCAAAAATTGTGATGCCACTATGTTATCACCATCTATTATACATGCATGATCAAAAGCAGATGAAATAACTCTTTCATGAGCACTGAAGCCCAATATATAAAGGATAATAATCGATAAAAAAATCATATATAAAGATATAATAAGAAAAATCAGATTCATAATAAAATTCACCTTACTTTACCTTATTTTCTTCTTTCTTTACGATAGCATTATAGTAATCCAATACCCTTTTAGGTTCAAGATCTATCATTCTTTGATATTTGCGTCTTATTATCATTGGTCCACCAATAACTAGAACATCGATTGCATCTCCAATCATGATGTCTATAACCTAACATTTTACTTTGGACCATTTTCTTTCTTTTCTATTTATCTTACCTTACGTTGTTCAAACATTACAATAGTTAGCCTTTACCAATCATAAATGTCATTGGCCTTGATCCTGATGCCATTGAGGCTAGTTAGGCCTTTGGGTCGCATATTTGACCTAATAACAATAGTTCTCGTTGATTCCCGAAGGAACACTGCATCCCCGAAGGAACTCTTGATTTTCGAAAGAAACCTGCATCCTCAAAGGAATGGACAATACGTTGGGAACCAACTCATACCTTTCACAAATGAATTCAGTCGCATGCATTATTCTTTTTAAAGCCTAATTAACTTTATGGCAAAGATCCCTCACTAGGTTATGACTCATACAACCATCATTAAAGCAATAGAATAAATCAAATAATAGAAGCATGATAAAAAAATCTTATCTATCAATTTGCAGGGAAAACATGGCCCGTATAAGCTTTGAAGACATCTTGTTTCCCTCCCAGGTTTTAGGCACATTATAAAACTGGTGTTAGGACATGACCCAAGTTGTCCAAAGACATGGCGCATGTTTCGTGTGGCCAGGACATGACCTACATCGAGATGAGACATGATCAGTGTCATGTGCCCTTCGAACTAGTTCTTAGCGTGACCGGTTCATGGTGACCCAGTATGCGTTTACTCCCATTTTTGGTCATCTTGAGATGACACGACTTGTGTCAAAGTCAACACAGTCTACGTCCAAGCGATCGATTTGGCTTTTAGGGTTAGGAGCATGGTCTTAGTCGAGGTGCAATGCAACCTATTTAATTTTNGAGATGACACGACTTGTGTCAAAGTCAACACAGTCTACGTCCAAGCGATCGATTTGGCTTTTAGGGTTAGGAGCATGGTCTTAGTCGAGGTGCAATGCAACCTATTTAATTTTGTTTGTCCAAAGAACACGTATCGTGCCTAGTATGATACAACACATCATCTTTAGGGTTAGGAGAGTCTACGTCCAAGCGATCGATTTGGCTTTTAGGGTTAGGAGCATGGTCTTAGTCGAGGTGCAATGCAACCTATTTAATTTTGTTTGTCCAAAGAACACGTATCGTGCCTAGTATGATACGACACATCATCTTTAATAGCCAGGGACACAGTCCGTGACGTGAATAACATGGTTAGTGTCTGATTCAGAGTTTAGTTTTGTGTCGACTTCATCTCAAGAAACATGACTCGCATCAAGGTGTGACACGGTCTGTTTTCGTCCATCCCATCATGAGATGAGAACACGAGCTGCTTTGACCATTTCCAACACTACGGATGCAGTTTTCGTTGTTTTCGAACATGATCTGTGTCTAATTGTCAATACATAGTTCACGGTCGCCCTCTTTTTGTTGCCATCACATTGTTGACTAACACACATAATCATTAACAATTAACTATTATAATTATCACTATTCATCATATAGCTCCTTTAAACTATCTTTTACATATGATAAGCCCTAAAGTTCATCCTCCTAGTTACATACCCGGTTATCGTTAGCTTATCCTCGTTCCTCTTCTATGGTATATCTTCCTCCTCTTCTAGTCCTCCACAAGAGAGAGAGAGAGAGAGAGAGAGAGAGAGAGAGTATGTGTTTTTGGTGCTTGGGCTTGGGAGTGAATTAATGAGGGTCTCTCTAAACCTCTATTTATAGGGTTTTTCCAAGTGCAATCCAACTTAACCCCGACATAAACTCTCTTACTTCATTTTATCCTAGAATCAACAAAATACTATATTTTATCTTGAATTGATGTTAGAATCAGGTGAGCAGAACATGGCCCGTGTTGCGCTTGACGTCATGTGAGAACAACACGGTCCGTGTTAGCCTTTTCTCCTCCATGATGATGTGACATTGTGAGGAGAGAGGGAAATTGTAAGAAGAGAGGTAGGGGTTGTGTCGTATATATAGGAAAGAAAAATCCGCTCAAGATAGATTTTGAATGCGATTAGGACTTAATTTTTATTATGATTAGGAGTCTCTTAAAAAACTAATTAAGAT
>LTAE01004008.1:0-28978 GCA_001647135.1 Pontederia paniculata | reverse complement strand
AAGGAGATAGTGAACTCCGAAGATCTCGTGGGAGAAGATCGGAGTGGGGACGTAGGCCAAAGAGTTCGGCCGAACCTCGATAACAAACTCTGTATTTGTTCTTCTCTCTACTCTCTTCTCTCTGTTTGTGTTTATATTCGTATATGCATGCTTCCGCTAAACACAACACATCTAGATTAAGTTAAGAAGAACAAAAGTTTTTTAATACACCAATTCACCCCCCCCCCCTCTTGGTGCCATCTAGATCCTACAAGGAACTGAGATTTTTTATAGATCCTAATCCTCAAAGGAATTTGAGTTGAACAAAACTTTCATTAAACTTGTGGTAAAATATTATTTCTCCGTGCTTATCTTATCTCATCGTGATTCAGTTCTTGTTGTCATCAAAATTTTAATTTTATCTTTTATATCATCCATATTTTATTTATCTTATCTTTCTGAGAAACCATTTTATCATAATCAATGTCATCTTCTATTAGTTTTCGAGGTTAGATAGATAAGAATACAATCCTCGTGGGAACAATGTTTTACTTACCTTCCTATTACTTAATAAAATTTGAGCACTTGCTAGCAAATATTTTTAGGACATCTTAGCACGCATTAAGATTTTGGCATAATTGCCGGAGTTTTTTATTACTTCTGTTATGATTTCATTAAATTGCTTTGACATTTTTCTTTCTATTTGCTTTGCTTCTCATTGGTTGTGCAGGCAAAATCTGAAACACAAGAAGCCAATATGTCATATTGGACGTCTTAACTCAAACAACTCATTCTCGAACAAGGGAATTTGGAGCCGCGTTACAATTTGATCCAAAAATTGAAAGAATAGTTTGGAGATTAAGGAAAGAAGTAAGAATGGTTGATGAACAAGGAAGAACTATGTTTGAATATGAGTTGACTATGAGATATTATATCTCTTCCAAGTACAAAAATGATGAATCCAATGTAGTCCTCCCTACAAACAATGCTAACAAGTTTGATATCAATCTCTCCATTGTGAGGATGGTCCAAGCTTGTTAATTTGGGGGGAGCACTCAATGAGAACCATGTACTCATTTGGACAATTTTATTCGCATTTGTAACACTTTCAAATGCAATCATGCTTCTGAATTCGTTGCCAAGTTGCGAAATTCCCATTTCATTGAGAGACGGAGCATTAACTTGATTGAGTACTTTGCCTATTAGAGCTATCAGAACTAGGGATCAATTCATTGACAAATTTATTACCAAGTTATGCCCACCTCAAAAAGTTATATAAATGAGAAACGAATTGAGGGTTGTCAAGCAAGAAGATGAAACCTTGTATGAAGCCTAAGAAAGAAACCAAGAGGTTCTGGCAAAGGTTCCTGATCACTGAACCTCGTTGTGACAAATCCTAAAGATTTTACAATGGGTTGTTTCAAGAGGATAAAGACAAACTAGACTCTTTTGTTGGAGGTTCAATTTTGGGGAAGAAAAGACATGAGGAAATCTATGAGATTATCTAAGATGTAGCACCCAATTCCTAGTAGAACAAAAGATCAGGAGCACAAGAACAAGAAGTGTGCACAATGTTGAATCAAGCTCCAATCATGAAGTTGTGGCTCAGCTGAAGTCACTTAATAATAAGTTTGAATTACAAATGAATCAAGCTAATCAAAATTATGAGCTATGTGGAGAGGTACCTCCTCACAATCAATGTCATGAATGTAAAAATTCTGACACCACAAAGTTTAAGACATTAGTTTTACATCAGGTTCATCCCCTCGGAATAATAGTATGTTCAGCAATACTTATAATCTGGGTTGAAGGAACCCTCCAAATCTAGAACGGTCACAAGGTAGCAACACATTCAACCCTCTCCCAACATGATTCCAACGGCCACATGCAGAACCAAAGAACAATATGTAAGAGCCGCTGACCAAATTCATGACCATTATGGAATTCAAGGTGGCAAATCGAGATGCATACATTCACAGCCTTGAAATAAAAATGGGTCAGCTAGAAAATATCCTGAAAGGACGAGCACCTAGAGCCCTACTAAGCAATACTAAAAAGAAGCTGAAGGAGGATGGCAAGACAATTTTCACTTAGATTGCAACAATTGGAATGACTCAAGCTGAGATAAAGTCAAGATAACGACTATAACTTAGAACTATTCTGCCTAACCCTTCTTACATATTTAGCTTTTGCATTTTAATTTCTTAGTTTTCGAGTGTGTTTAGCAATTGTCTAAGTATAGGAGTCATCCGATGAAATCAAGGCTACAAACACCTCTGTCATGGGCCGTGACAAAATTTTCACGGCCGTGACACCTCATTTCACAAGCCATGACACCTAGTCATGAGGCGTGACACCTAGTCACGGCTTTGAGCAAACATACCCTGTAGAATTGATCTTAGTCACGGGCTGTAAAATCATTTTCGTTGCCATGAAATCATCACTCACGGTCATAACTCAAAAATTCACGATCATGAGCGAACCCGAAAGATTTTATGGCACTAGGTTTCACGGGTCGTGATCCTTCATTCATGCCCGTGAGTAAAACTCACCTTGACAACCTAACAACAACTAGGGTCGTGATATGATTTTTACAGCCATGACCTGCCAACTCGCGCACCGTGACGGCAAGTTACAAACATGGCTAAATTTAATTTTACTAATCGATACACCCTTCACGGGTCTTAACCCCTCTTTCATGTCCGTGAAATGCCCAATGCATGATCGTTAATGCATTCTTCTATGTGCAACTTTTGACCCATCATGTCCATGAACCCCAGATCATGGACCGTGGCAAAACTCTATTCTCAAGACATTTTTATTCATTTATTTTATCCATAATTCCCGAGATTTCCAACTCCAAATGCCCATATCCCAAACCATTGCATTTAAACCAGTCCGTCTTAAATTTGCTCCCGTAAAAATCATGAAGTTATTTATAGATCGTGAAAATACTATGCCAAACTCACCACTCACCATCTTCCTCTCCTCCAATGTGGACCACCTGAACTCCGGCCTCCATTTTCCCTCACCATGTCAATTTCATCAATGGACTTCGACCCCTAAGATTGCATCCTTAAACTTCGCCGGTGGCCTTCTTCATTTTCTATCAACTTTTTCGATGAGTTCCTTCCCCCGACGTCGAGCCTTTCCACTCCCAATCATTTTCTTTTGACGCCGGCCACCTCTACTGCAAGTACAAATTTGAACATGGTTGTGACTTCCTTTTCACGGGCCCTGATGCAAGGATGGAAGACAAGGATTGCAACATCCCATGATGGGCATTCTAACGGGTTGTGACCTAAAGATCGAGGAGGAGGCGACTTTTTCACGGGCCATGATGGAAAGCTCACGGATTGTGAAAACTAGATCTATGCGATAATCAACATTGCATTTCATGATCGTGCTTCTTTCACCGGCCATGACAGCACCTTCATGGTTGTGACCTACTTTTCACTGTCTTCACCCTTTTGCCAGCGCCATTTTCGAAATTTTCAACGCACTCATGGAGCACGGGAAGAAGCAGAAGTTTTGAAGTATCCTAAATACAAAGGAAAAAGAAATGACGGACCATAGGCCGAGCGACTACCGAGCATCACTTTCTGCACTGACGAGCATTGGAAGTAGTATTCGGATCCTTCCTTCATGGACCTCACTTAGACTTGTTTTATGCATACAAGGACACTAGAGACGTGTTGTGAAATGACATTACCCTGCTTGTTGACCGGATCAGCATCGTGCGCTTTCTTCAGAAGGCGTGAGGATACATATCCTCACTCTGGAGTCCCTCATTAGCTTTAAGACGACCAATTTGGATGACACGAAGTACAAGGCATCTAAGATTGAGTTCCAAATGTACAACATATTGAGTTCCAAATGTACAACATATTGAGTTCCAAATGTACAACATGAGGTTTTCTTTGTCCTTGGATGAATTCAATGACATTTATCAGTTCCCATAATGCGGAGAGTGGCTCTTCCTTAGGGATTTTGACACGGCATGATTCTTGAGAGCCATCACGGGAGAAACCATCCTCAACTATAAGTTTTCCAAGAGTAGCCTCATCTAGAACTCGGTCTTGCGCTTCACCCGTTAGATCTTATCCAACACCATATGCGAGCGAGCTGATAGCGATGGGTCCCTGATGAGATGGAGCTTTTTTGTTGTATATGATGGTCAAGGGGATTGTGCCAACGTTATAGCCTTTGTCACCAAGAAAAGATCACTATCAGGGGATTGGTCACCCCAATAGCTAGCACTTCATGATGAAGTTGTCGGCGTCCAACCTGGACAAGGGCAGAATCTATCTAAATCAAAGCACGGTACTGAACATGAAGTTCATCTGCATCGAGAAGGGAACTCCCATGTTCGTCATCAGAGGATTCCATGTGATAAGCTATCAAGGTTCATAGTTTTCGACAAAACCAATTGGTTCTTCTTCCCACCACTTTTTGTGCGGCCTCCATAGTTGGAGATAATGTAGGAGATACGTGGACACCAGGACAGCACAGATGAGATGATTCTCAACATGCACGAGTACCACACTAGTCAGAGGCATTATGGATCATTCTTCCCTATACCGTCATCTCTCCCACCACTGATTTGGATTAGTCCGGTTGTATTTTTTCCTTTTCAAGCATATTTTTTTCTTTTTCTTTAGTTGTCATTGTATCATCTTCTTTGGCTAAGGCTTAAACACCGAGGATAGTGTTCGGCCTAAGCTTTGGGAGTTTACATTTCATGCATATCTTTTTCTTAGTTGTATTGCATATCATGATTATTTTCATTGCATGCATTCATGTTTATTTTGAAGAAAAAAATTCAAAAATACCATGAACATCTAACTAACCCTTGTTTAACTTCTTACTTAACTAAAGTATATATTCTAGAGATGTCTTGTATTATCTATGAAATTCAAGTGCTATTCGTTCAATTGTGAATCACCAAGTATATATGTTGAAATCTAGAATCTTGTGGAATAAGGCTATGAATCCTTAGACTATAAATCTTTTTCAGCTTAATTGTATTATATCCTAGATAATTACAGCCTTCTATTAAATGTTTAGGTATCTGTTGGGCTTATAAAAAAATGCAAAAGTGAAAGTAGAAAAAAACAAAAATGTTGAGAAAAAAGTGCAAATTTCTGAAATTGCAAAATATGAATTGTGAATAAAAGAGGTTGAGCTAGTATTTCTTTGTATTATCCAGAACTTAGGTAAATTCGAGAAAGTAAACTTGAGGGGTACTTCAACACCTATTGCCCTAAGGTCATCTAGTCTGGGAATTATCAGTCCAAAGCCCGTTACATAGACCATCTTGTGCAAATTGGTGGAGTGCCTAAGTGTTAGTTCAACTACCTAGTTCGATCTTTCATTCAAAGCCTAGGAATGTTCGAGCAAGTAAACCCATAAGGGACTCTTAAATACTAGTGATCTAAGGCCGTCTAGTCTAGGATCCATCGACGAAAAGTCTGCTACATAGATTTCCTTGTGCAAGCTTGATTGCAAATTAGAACTCATGAAAAAAAAAGAAAGAAATGTGTTTATTTTTATTGTTTAAAAGTATAAGCTCAAGAGATACTTGTACCTTCAACATTAGTGTTGTGGTTTGACATACTTTCACTATATTTTGGGACGGATATTGTTTAAATTGTTTATGGATCATAAACTCTATAAAATAAGAGGATTGATGAAAGTGCGTTGCTAATGAGGGACTGGAGAAAGATGGTGCAACGAAAGTACTGGTCTTTAGGATATATGTTATGATGGAATAGTGTTGAGCATTTCTATGGAATTTTTCGAGGACAAACAAGATTTTAAACTTGGGGGAGTTTCGATGCACGATAAATTAGTCATATTTTTCATAGCATATTTAGTTCATTTTTTCTCAATTTCATCGTCTCATGCATTATTTTGTCTAATAATTCACTTCATTTTAGTTTTTAGAGTCAGAGTCTACATAATGTTATTTATTTTTATGTCCATACTTTTAGGTGAGCGACAGAGGTAGACCGCAATGAATTGTAGTGATTCAACATCAAAATAATTAAAAATTGGAAATCTCAATTGTGACAGTCTGGTCATGACCATTAGTGCATGCAATATATATTGAGTGACTTTCACAACCCATGAAACTAGCAACTACAAGATGGAGGCATGACCTTCAACTTTCATGCTCGTGCTAACTATCACAGCCGATGAAGGCATTTAACCCAAAGTACAGTGAAAGACGCCATGGGCGTGAAGGCATTATCACGCTCGTAAGCGAATGAGGTGATAAAGGACAATCAATATGAATGCATACGGCCACGACCATGACAATCTTGTCACGGGCTGTGAAAATGTTGAAGATGAATTGCAACCTTTCGGCCGTAGCCATGAAACTCACTTCGTTGGTCGTGAAATAACAACGATGTGGAAGACATCATTTGGTCACGGCTATGACAGCCCTCTCACAAGTCATTAAATGCATTTCGAGAGAGATTAAAATTTAATTTTAAACCAGTTAAATTTATCCTTTGAGGATTCAGAGTCGGAATTAAGTTAAATTTGATGGAAATCTACAGAAAAATAAAGTTTGACATGTTAGGACTCTCCAACTACTGGAAACCTAGGCCTCATTTTCGGGGTTATACTTCAAGCCTGGGAGTGCCTAACGCTGGAGAAGAAGACGATGTCACCCTGTGTAAAATTTTGAGGAGGTGATCATCGAGGTGTTTTTATTCTTAGTTATTATTTATGTAATCTTCTTTCTCCCTATTCAAAGGATGAACTCCTATATGTATTTTTAGTTTAACTTAAAATGGAGTAATTTTAGTGTAAGAGAAGACATGTGGAACCCTTGTTTTGAATTTAATTCTTCAATTTTTTATGTGTATGAATGTTGTGCTTAATGTCATTTCATGAAGTTTTGATATTTTGATCTTTTTTTCTATCCTAGATAAGAATAGTGAGTTCTTACTCTTTGATTTCTTAAATTAATTTTTTAATTTTTATCCGAAGCATTTCATACCATGCCTAGGTAGAATCTTGTAAAAGAATATTTAAGTGTGTGAATTGTCATACTAGAGAGGAATGATCCACAGCCTAGGAAATACATAATGCATCTCCAATATCTAATGGATTAGATTGACATCCTAGAGAGGAACGGTAGAATCTACTGAGAGTTGAGATATATGATTCATCTTGGAGAGGAAGTGAGATTTTTGGTAGATCCTAATCCTCATACGAATTTGAGTTGAATTAAACTTTCATTAAACCTGTGGTAAAACATTATTTCTCCCTACTTATCTTATCTCATCCTGGTCAAGTGCTTGTTGTCGTCAAATTTTGATTTCATCTTTTATCTTATCCATATTCTTATCTTTCTAATAATCCAAAACCAATGTCATCTCCTATTAGTTTGTGTAGTTATATAGGTAATAATACAATCCTCGTAGTAATGATACTTTACTCACCTTCTCTATTATTTGATACTATTAGTGCACTTGCTAGCGAATACTTTTAAGACATCTTAGCACACATCAGTTAGCTACTAGTGTGTTGAAATTTGTTTTATATAAGCTCAAAATCTTTCATTATTAGTTACTAGTTTTGTGATACACTTTTAAGACATCTTAGCACGCATCAGTTAGCTAATTAAGTTATTTAAATTTATGATACAAGTAATAATTCAAACTATTTAAATATGTTTTATATTCTTTTAGTCACGTTATGTTCATTGAGTAATTCAATTGTTGCATTTGACAAGCACTTTTATTCAACTTAATAGTTAACATGCTAAAATTGAATCATTATGCACTAATTGAATCATTACTTATTATTAATTATTTGAAATTCTAGTAGATGCCAAACAAAGCCTTTATAACGAAGAAGAGTACCATTTTGGGCCACAAAATCTCTAAAAAAGGGATTGAGGTGGATAAAGCCAAAACTAGTGTCATCATCAATGTGCGCCCACAAACATCTATCATGGTAGATAGCTTTCGAGGGAACATTGGATTCTACCAAAGATTTATCAACGACTTCTCCAAGATTGCTATCCCCTTGACCAACATACTTTCAATAGACATAAAGTTTCTATTTGACATTGAATGTTATTTGCATTTACTACTTTAAATGAGAATTTGATTTTTACACCTTATAGCATCTCACTCGAGCCTTCCATTTTTAGTTGATGTGTGATGCCACTAATGGATCTATCGATGTTGTTTTGGGGTAGAGGCGCGCGAGTTTTTCAAATCATCAATTCTGTAAGTTGAACTCTTGCACCAGCTCTGATCAATTATGCCACCACAAAAAAGGAGTTTTCAAGTGTGATTTATGCCTTTGATAAATGATGCTCTTTTATTTAATATGTTTGAAGGTTATTGTTTCCACTAATCATGGAGCTATTTGACACTTAATAACAAAAGAGACAAAGACAAGATTGTTGAGATGGATACTCTTACTGCAAGAGTTTGATGTAGTAGTGAAGGATAAAAAAAGGACAGAAAATATGGTTGTTTATCATCTCTTTTGCATGTGTCAGCACTTGATGAGGACTAACATTTTGGAAGAGTTCCTTGACAATAAGATTTTCTCCATCAATATTCTGGATGAGGCAAAATTGATAGTCAATGTACCTTCCCAAGAGATATTTCTTTGATGTTAAGCATTACATCTGGGAAGAACCATATATGTTCAAGGGTGTATGCAAACCATATTATCAGGTGTTGTGTACTCGAGAGCGAGATTTAGATCATCCTCACATGTTGCCACACTAAAGAGGCTTGAAGCCACTTTGGCTCAAATCAGATTGCAACGAATATATTGGAGAGCGGATTCTACTAACCAGCCATCTATAATGATGCTCAAACTTTTTGTAAGTCGTCTAACCAATGTCAATGGACTAGTAACAATTGTAAACAAGATGAAATGCCATTACAAAGCATCTTGTATTGTGATATCTTTTATCATGAGGCATTGACGTCATAGGACTCTTTCCCATGTTAATAATCATTAATATATTTTTGTATCATTGATTATGTGTCTAAGTGGGTTAAGGTTGTTGCCACGCTCACTAATGACACTAAGGTAGTTGTTTTGTTTCTTAAAAAGAATATTTTCACTAGATTTGACACACCTAGAACTATCATCTTTGACAACAGTACTCTTTTTTTTGTATTTGACATTTTGCTGGTCTATTAGGTAAGCTTGAAGTCACCCACAAATTGAGTATCCGTTATCATGCTCAGTCATGTGGACAAGTTTGAATTTCGAATAGGGAGATAAAAAGAATCCTTGAAAAAAATGTAAATTCATCTAGGAAAGACTGGTCCATGAGACTAGATGATACACTCTGGGCTTATCAAATGACATTTAAAACATCCTTGAATATGTCTTCCTATAGTCTTATTTTTGGAAAAGCATGTCATATTCCCATAGAGTTGGAACATGAGGCTTATTGAGCCATGAAAATTTCTAAACTTTTCCCATAGTGAGTCTGAAAGAGGAAGACCACTCAAGTTCAATAAGCTTGATGAGTTCCGAAATAATGCCTATGAAAATAACAAAATATATAAAGAACAGACCAAAAAGTGGTTTTGCCAACGATTGAAACTAAGGAGTTTTATCTTGGTCAATAAGTATGTCTTTATGACAATAGACTCATATTATTTCCAAGTAAACTTAGGTCCAAGTTAAGATTTTCAAAAACATGATTCTAACTCGTAGAATCATACAAGTTTAAAACTCTAAGTATAAAATTGAGTGAACCGATTCAAAATCGGATTAGTTAGTAAACCCAGGAGATTCTGAGCAAACTTGCTAGAATCAGGTAGACTCGATAAACTTCACATATAGACTTACTTAGGTACTTAACTAGTGTTTGAGGATATAGTTGGAAAGAAGTTATGAAATTATGTATTAAAGCTGTATATGTGTGTTAAAATATGAAGTATAAACTCTGTGCACCTTTTAAAATAACAAATACAAATATTCATAACTAGATGTCCTCAAGGTATAATATAATTTCTATTTTATAAGCTTGTACATAGAATCTACAATTTTACATCTCGAGTTTATGACGAGTTTACCAGTCGTAAAATGAGTTTGTGTAAATTATCGAGTTTGAAAACTTTGGTCTAGGTTGATAGGACCATTTGTAGTAGTTTCCTCTCCTTTTGGGTTGTTGAATTAAGAATATGGATAGTTAACAGGCCTTCAAGATCAGTGGACTTCATTAAAACATCATCTAGGTGGTGTCCATAATCAAAAAGTGGATTTTATCATGCACTCCAAGCCTTAGCTTATGCAAGACCAACTCACGCTAACTACTATAGCTGATAACTATATTGTCTAAACCCTCCTTTAGTTTTACAGTTTTTCTTTTATTAGATTTTTTAATTTTTGTAGGTTTTGAATTCTATCGCACAGCACCCCGTTCTTCATGAAACGGACTGTGTTATCTTTGTTTAACACACCGGATATTTGAGGCAATTTTATTTTGGTTTTGTAGATACTAAAATGGCTTGTGTTTGTTCTAAAACTGTCCGCATTGGACCTAATGTTAATTCCCCCAAACACGAACCACATCAAGTCAAGAACATGGTCCATTTGCAAAATGCCAAGAGACGGGTTTGACTTTCAAACTTCTTGCCTTAAATTCCTAAAGATTCATAAATACACTCGAGCCATTTTAGAGCTCACAATCGTCGCCTCATTTCACATGTTGAATTGTAATCTTCCCCACCCATAGTGAATGCATCCAACTGACCATTTTATACAAAGCTTAGAAGCTATCTCCTCTCTCCACCAAGTGATCTTTGCCAACGAAGTTTTGCAAAGTCACGTGTCTACATAGTATGCGCTTTCCCAATTGGCTTGTGCATTTGTCAATCTTTGTCTTCTTTGATAAGTGGTAGCATCAATCTTCCATACGTGATTTGTTTCTTTGGAGACTCCGGTAGATTCATCATCGACCGCAGCCTGTGTTCATATATTTTTCACATCCACAATCATCTTCTGAGGGCCATTCGACGACATTGACAAAAGCTATGTACTGGCAACTTCAACTGATTTGTTTCCTCCCAATGCGGCCCACATCTCTACTTCTGCAATAACTATCATTAAAGCATCTAAAGCAATCCATGTTGATACAAACCATATGCTTCCTCAGTCATCATGATTCCATGTCATTGTACTAGAGTTGTTATGGAGGAGGAAGCCTAAATGCAACTCCTTAATCCATCCATGATTCTGAGGCCAATCAATTTGGAGTTTAAAGATGGTGAACAAGAGAGGAACTATTGAAAGATGCAAAAACTAGACTCGGTCCCCAGGAAATATGCTTGCCTAGAGACTATACACTAGATAGGTATATATGAAGAGGTGGGTGGTCCTAACGTCATGGTTGAGTTCATGGTGAAGAGCTGGCCAACTTATGATTAGATTATAATAGAGTTTCTAAGATCCTTTGAGACGGTCAACCTAAATGGCATGACTTAAGTGCAACCTCATGTTACATTTTGGCTATACAACAGGTTGCTTCGTTTGTCTATCTATGGTTTCCTGGAGTTGGAGGAGGTTGACGATCATCCTGATTTTAACACCCTAACATTTTAGAGTTATCACTGGATAGTCCACACTGCAACTAGACATACGAAGTCGGGTAGGATTAAGAACTATGTCTTGCACAGAATCCTAGCCAATACTATCTGTGGCTGAGGGGACAACGATGAAATTATCAACATTATAAAGCTTTTCCTCCTTTAGGTGATGATGGAAGGGAAGCAGGTCAACATTAGCGCATTCGCACTATGATCCCTTCACACTATGAGCCCAATGGACATACTACTTATTAGAGGCATTCGCCCTATGAGCAGCTCCAAGAGACATCCTTTACTCCGTTGTTGCTTGCTTACCCTTTGTTTCTTTTGATTTTGTTACCTTCGAGGCTATGAGGAAAATCAGGTAGACAAACATCAGACCACTATCTCGAAAATTATTTAGTGCTCATTTCGGTCAACTCTCCATTATCTTTCTTTGGCTGAGCGGCATGTACTTAGAACCGCCTCGATCAGACTACGACAGTGGCTCAAGAGGATCATAGCTGACTTAACAAGATTGAGCAAATGGTGTAGTGCCACCACAAGTATCATTTGAGCCAAGGCCATATGAATTTGGACTATCATCGCCATCTCCACCATAGTAGGAACACTTGGGTTGTGTTTTTTTCCTACTTCTTTTCTTCTTTATTGGCTCTAGTTTTTATCTTCGACATATTGCTTTTTCAAAGCTATCAAAATTAGGGACAATGTTTAATTCAAGCTTGGGAGGTATGAATTTTATGCATCTATGTTTTCTTTTTGCGGTCTATTCTTGATGCATATCTTCTTTATAGTTTGAATATTTGCTTTATATGGTGCATCGAAATGAAAAATCCATAAAAATTCTAAAAAAAAATAAAATTTTGTGTCAAATTATTTCTTGTCTCTAACTTCTAATTTTAGATATCGTCAATTTTTGAAAACAAATTGTTATTACTTTTATCCAATATCACTTTAGTATTGGATATTGGTCTAAAGAAAGTTAAGTAGAATTGTGAAATTTATGATCAGATTTTCTTTTTCAGCTTGTTTTTATTTTACTTTTCTTTGGTTATAATTATAGTTGCATTTTTATTGAACACATTAATAATTCCTTGAGCTTATGTATATTAAAAAAATATGAAAAAACATTAAAAAATAATGAATTGAATAAACTTGTTGAGGAGATGCAAGTTTGTTATCTAGGACTTTGGTGTGTTCATGTAATTAGATCCATGAGGAACCCTTACTTGGCGACCTAAGAATATGAGTGTTTGAATCACTACTTAGTTCGAAATCTCCAATTTAGACTTTACGAATATCCAAACAAGTAAAGACAATAGATGCCTCAACACCTATTGTCCTAAGGTCATCTGTTTGAGAGTTATCACTTGAAAATCTGCTACACGATCTTTCTTGTGAAATCCTACTTGGAGACTAGAGCTGAAAAAAATTTAGAAGTGATAATGCTAGTATGAGAGAAAAAAAAGAATTATCATGAGCTCATTAGTTACTTGTGTTTTCAGCGTTAATATTACTATATGATTGGTTGTATTTTTCTCTGTTATGGAGGTCGGATTAGAAAAAAAATGTCTGAGTTTAGAACATATATGAAGATAGGATCTTTCGGAATGATGAGAAAATACTCTGATGATCGTCATGTAAATAGGAAAAAAGTATTTCATTGATGGGATGAAAGTCATGATGGATTCTTTATAGGTTCTTGGATATTGTCTTAAGCTTTTGCTAGGAACAAACAATGATTTTAGTTTGTTAAGTTTGATGCGAGTAAAAATATGCATATTGCATGCATATCATTTAAGTTGTTTTTCATTATTTATCAATTGTATGCATCATTTTATAGTTTATATCTTTCTTTTGTGTCAATATTAGAAACTACCTAAAATTTCTCCGTTTTCATTCTTAAGATGTGTTTATTGGAGTGACATATCAAATTGGATCAGATATCGGATGAAAATCATATGATAACTGAGGAATCAGCATACACGCAAACAGGTTGTGTCCTAGCTAAAATGAACAATGCTTCATCTCCATGTTGAAATCAACTACAATTCAAATTTAATTTTAAACCTACCAACAACACGGGTCGTGTTTCCTTCTTAAACATGAATCATGTTCACTCACAACAAAGGCAGTTCTAAAGATGTAAGTATTTGTTTTATCCTGAAATTTGTGATATCACGTTGTTGTTTTTGTTCGTCTTAAGAGAAGGGTCTTTTATTAGCTTTAATCATCCTACACGGATGATATTAGATTCTCTGTGTCTCTAGTTTTTAACGTAAATTAATTTAACACATCTTTCGCCCGAGACAACACTGATTGTTTCCATCCGGACGCGAGCATTATTGCTCCTGCATTCTTAACGACCTTATACCTAACACTAACACAGATCATTGCGAATGCAGTACAAGCCTTGTTTCTCATTATTCAGGATGCTTTCGTTGATGCGATTTATCTAGTTTTGAACTCAGAATTTGTGGATTATCAATTTGTTTTCTTTAGAAATTAATAACCGATGTTTAGAGTTGCATTCATATTAGTTTAGTTTGGAAATGATTTGGTTGAACATTTTTAGGTTAACATTAATTTAAGTTTTAGAATCTTAGATTCTTACCATCATAGCTCTGATTATTTCAATTGTTTAACTCAGGAGATAACGACGAAAATACAAGTCCCATCTTAATTCCTTCAAAATATGACAAAACCCTTTCTGCACGAACTTTATCTACTTTATTCGCTTCTATGTTTCTACTTTTGTTTTATTTTTCTAAAACTCTTCTTAGTTTTTCTCCTCGAGATATCTAATAAGATAATGAATTTAGAATTTGATTAATTCTTATGGGAATGCTATTTTTTAACCTTATTACTCGTGCAACTAGTGCGGTTGCTAATTGTTTTCTATCAAATATGCTTCTGCATAATACAAAGGTTTAAACCTTTCTCTGTCTTCCAACCATAACTCGGACACATTCAAATATTCAAGATCTAGGACCGTTGAATATGATCTTCCCCTCATTAAATCGATCAAACTGACCCCCACAAAAGGTTTCAGTTTCAGTCATCCACCCATATTCAAACAGTAGACCTCTACACTCACTATCATTTTGGCATGCTTCAACACTATTTCCTGAATCACGAATATCACAAACTTCATGGTTTGTGGCCATGTAAAGTTTCTTACAGTGATAATAATGAAGTGTGAACCCGATCACTGGGTTTATAGAACTGAGAACTAACTTTCAACATAAGATTGGGATATTTCAAATGTGTGATTCAAAGACCAACTATACACACCAAATTTTGGGTCATAAAAATAACAGAAAACAGAGAACATTGACCTTTTTCAGAGGTAACTTTTGAATATGCAAATATTGCACTAAGATTTTCCCAAGGTAAACTAGCAAATGAAATTGTTGCATGTGTTGCTTCCTAAAGGGTAACTACAAGAACTAAGAATAACGCCCAAACATAAGGATTCCTGAACACATTTCTATGACCGAGTTAACTTGCTGAATGCATAGAAGACCTTCTATGTTGGCTATTAGACAGTCTATGCATTAGTGTCGTCATTAGTCATAAAACTGGGGTGTTGATTGGACATATAGTTCTTCCTCGTCCTCGTCTTCATCACCTGCACCAACCCAATTACTTGGATGATGTTGAGTACTAGCATTACCATTCACTTCTGCCATATCTGAAAAAGGAAATAAAGACGAAAGGAATTAATGATATCTTCAGGAATAAGTCTCAAGTTTCAAAAATAAAATTATCTCATTAAGCAACCTTGTGCTTCATGCATGCCATCTATTTCCATAGGGCGTCTTCTGTATCATGCAGTCAAGAAAACGATTTTTTTAAGGTTCTCAAGATAACAATTTTCTTATCAAGAATTCTGACAAACACTGAATTTTTATAGGTGATACTAGACATCCCATCAAAAAGTGTGAAGAAATTCACCTTTTCAAAAGAAAAGGATAAAGAATTTCATGTATCAAAGGTATCCTAAGGAACAATTTTTTGCTACATTTCAGATTTATACACAGATTCTAAAATGCCAACTTAAACAATGTTGATTATACATGGATTACATGTAATATAAAATAGAAAGAAGTTACAGGAAAAAAAACAATCGATGCTCGCACTTCGACTTACTAATTACTGACTCTAAACTAGAAGTTTCTATTCATTGAGACAAAAAAAAAAGTGAGTATTTATGGCACATTCTAATGGTTGGGCAGGCATTCAAAATGATAGTCTATAAATCAAACTCCATAACTAAAAGTACATTTAAAGGGTTGGAGAATCATCGAGATGTTTTTCATGTGCACATGCTGAGAACAGAGGTGACTTTATAAAGTTGTCAAACAAAATATCTAGTCAGTTTCATTAAAATATTTTTAAATCAATAATATATTTGGATGTCATGACGGGAACAGAGCAAAGTTGTGATAACAAAGTTCTGAAAAAGCAAGTTACTGCAAAAAAATAAAATAGCAAATGAAATAATATGTTCATGAATATGTATATATAGGGTACTGATAAGCAAGGTAACCTTACACCGTAATTAAGCTTGTAGTAAAGGTGAGCATTTTAAAGCATTCATATCTTCAAATGAAGAATCACATGAAATCTAATTACTAAGATGAGTCGTTTGGCAGATGAATGTATCATACATTGGCAAAATATAAGTTCATCAAGGAAAGGACTTCATTAAGGAAGAAGAGCAGGCATATCCAGGAATACTACATGCACAATTTTCTGTTTCAAAATCTCGAGTGAAAAAAATAAAATATAAGGATACACATCTGCAGCCACATCCTCTGCGGCTTCTGCTGGAACATTAACCATATTATGCCTCTCCAAGTCATTGGGCAAAGCTGCGCTTGGATTCTCTTCAGCATGAACTTGTCTAGTTCTGGCACCATCTGAACTCTTAGCAGCACTACCTGTGGAAAAAGAGTAAAACTCTGTGAATAAAAGATCAACATACGAAAAGAAAGGTTAAATCCAACATCCAAGATTGGCACCTGAGAGCTCGGACCAGATTTTAGTGTGGTCAGAAGGATGCTCAGAAACTCCTGATGCATTAGAAGTCCTAGCACGTTCTGATTGTGGTATTGGAGGAACGGGTTGTGGCTGTGATGTATTTCCATAAACCAGTTGAGATACAAGCATGGTAGCAAGAACTAATGTTGCATCGAAGTCTGAACTTGTCCCATCATCAAACCCAAATCTTGGTGTCATCAGGATAGGTCTAAAGCCAGAAGAAATATTAGTAGGGAATGTCTAAGGGTGAAGCCAAATTGTACACAAAACCAAATGTGAACTTACTCTCCAGCTTTTTCAAAATAAAGGTGAATGTCAACTTCACATCCTTCACAAAAGGTTAAGAAAGCCTGATCCAGGCAGTGAAGGACAAGGAATTAACAGACAATCTAAATATATAAAGACTAGACAGGATGCCAACAAACTGTTGCCAAAGCAAATCTTTCTGGAATGTGACATAATTGATTTTAGAGTCTTACCAGTTTATCTTAACCTTTGAACAAATAATATGATGAGACTCAGTGCAGCACATTTAAATCTCAATGATAAGAAGCTGCAATTGTGAAAGTAATTGGCATTTAATATGATACATAAGTTGCATGGAGATTCAGATGCTTTGTGATGCCTGAGAAAAAATGTAAATGACTAGGATACAAATGCCAGAATTTGTTCAAATTCATTCTACCACGCTAAAAGGTCACTGTTGAAAATTATGCAAGAAATGTAATTTAATAATAATCATGAAGGGATATTCATAGCATTTTAAAGAGTCATCTTAACACTAATATGAGGATGAATAGAGGTTCTTTAAACATCATTCTGCTAACAGTTCCTTTCAGAATGCCACCAAACAGTCACCCTAGGAACAAATTATGTGATACAGATGTAAACCTTAATTTTGGCAGGTCAATCAAAGCAAAAATGATGAAAAATAGTTAAGATATAAACTTGATGATGAAGTTTGTTTGTGGCTATGTTGTGAAGCTATTCTTTATGTAGCAAATTCACGTCACGCCATCAAAGGCTGTGAATACATCAATACTAGCGTTTCATCATATCATTTGTCTTCTCTAAAAAAATCATATCATTTGTCACTTCTTCACATAGATACCTTAAATAAAGGTTTGAAAGTTAATTTATGAATGGTGGTTACGATGAAGTTCAATTACAATGAGGTTCATGAAGAGCAGGACCCTTGACAAACATGTTTAGCCTCTCATTTCAGACACTGATGTTTCCTATTAAATAAAACAATGTTCAACTTAAGATGATGATATTTTTTTCCATTTGTTTTTCTTTTTTGGTCATTCAATTTAGGATTTTGGTTCATCATGGAGTTAACACATGACACTAAAGAGATACAGAAGAAGAAATTGCATTACCTTGAGTTCCTTTACACTAAATGTAATGTCCACTGGATCCCCCACGTGTGTGTATTGCACAAATTCCTCCCCAGGGTCAATCCAAAGCTGAGTGTGCAAGGTCATATCACTACTATCTGCAACACCAGTCAAGAGAACTGTTAGGAATATAAATAAAAAAATTGTCTTCCTAACAAAATTTGGTTATATCATGTTATGAAAAATAATCAACAACCAACTTTACAAGCCAAAAGAAAAAGCTCAAAGGCTAAACCCCAGGAAAGAAATTCACATACAAATTAAAGCCTGGAGATCATGCCTTTAGTTGGATCAATATAACTCCGAAGCTCCACGGCCTTCCCCCCAATCTCGTCCTCAGCTTGTGACGGCAATACTGATGGGTCAGTGGCAATCAGGGTAATCTCCTGCAGGGATGATTGGAAATTTGCAAGCAATCGCGTCAGGTCCTTTGGCCGAACAGTGAGACTACTTGGAAATCGCTGCTTATCCAGCGACAGTTGTTGTATCTCTGGCTCCTCATTGCAGGTAATCCAGTAAGTCTTCTTCAAGCCTTCGGCAACAAGCATAAGTCCGAAAAAATAAGTAAACCCCATCAAAATGTCATTTCTAAGATTGTTATCAACGAGGCAACACCAATGAGCCCATCAAAACGAAATATTTCGAACGAGCAAGGATCAAAGATGGGAAACTAAGTTACTATTGAGGCATCTTCGGAGGAAACCACCAAAATGCAGTTTTTCGTAATTAGAGAAATATAAGATGGGAAAAAAATGCAATTATCAAGAGAGAAAGGAGCAATTGCGCGCACCGTTCAGGCAGTGGAGGGTGGACTCGAGTTTGGAGGCATCGGGTGATGCGAGAGAGAAGGCGAGGCGGTCGACAACAGAGGGAGAGGTACGGAGGACGGCCAGGAGGGATTTGAGGAGGATGCTGCACTGGATCGGGGACGAGGGCTGGATGGTGAAGACGTCGAAGAAGTCCGAGGAGAACGTCACTATCTGGTAGGCAGAGCGCGAGGAGTTGAGGGTCCGGAGCTCAAGCTGCGGCAGGACAAATGAGTTACGGAGGGAGGGAGGGAGGAAAGGAGAGAGAGAGAGAGAGAGAGAGAGAGAGAGAGAGAGAGGGTGAGAGATAGAGCGAGAGAGACCTTGGAGGGTGAAGCTTGGAGGATGAGCTCAGTGCCGATGCGCGCAAGGCACGTAATGGAGCGAACGAAGGTCTTAAAGCCGCTTCCGCTTAGAGAGAGCTCCATGGTTTCGCTTCCTCTGCTGCTTGATCGTGGAAGGGTTCCCTCGAAGGGGTTTTAGGAGTTGGGAAGTTTTAGGAAGAGGAAGATGGGAAACCCTACGATCGGACGGCTGTTATTAGCTTTCCAGACATTTTCCTTTTTTTTGGATTATAGACATTTTCAGAATATGTATGCAATTTGAGGGTATAAATCATTAAAGTGTATAATTAAAAATGCGTCGAATAGATTGATAAAAGAAACATATTGAATAATGATACGGGAGTTATTCGACATATATGTATAGTATATTTTATTGCAATATTGTATATAATTAGGGAACAACAAATATGTAAAGTATTTTTTCCATGCGTCAAACATTATTAATTTTAATGTCAATTATTTAGATATACGATGAAAAAAATCAAATTATATATAATTATATCTTAATGATTGAGATTAAAATTTATTATATGTGTGGAATATTTAGGATCCTTAGTATATGATGAATGTTTAACATAATATTATAATTGGAAAAGATAATGCACATAATATAGTATATAACTATAAGGATATATAATAATTTTAAAATTCTAATGTCACTTCAATGTTTATCTTAGTTTCTAATTTTTAATGCTATAAAAAATATTAACACATGTGACCATTCCACTTACCACTAAAAACATAATTTATACTAACTCGTGAAATTGTCATTGTTTACTCCATGCCGCAACAATATATTGTTGCGCTTAATTGATGCATGCAAATTAGGCATACATTTCATATAATTTTAAACTCATATTTCGTGCATATTTTACACATCTTATAGAATTTATCATAATGTTATTTTGAAATTGGTAATCTACCAAGATTTGTGTGTATTCTTTGTTTAGAAACAAAAAGGTATGGCTTTCAACTTCATACCAGGTCTGAAACCATCTTCACAGACCATGAAAATCGGATACGATCAAAGAAATCAAGTTTAACGACCAACGAAGAATGTTCAGAGGCTCTATCAAAGAAGTCATTTTCTACCCCCATCTTCATGGGCCGTGAAATCACCTTCACCGAGCGTGAACTACCTTATTTCTGTCCAACACCCTCAACTTCACAACCCATGAAAGCCTACTTATGGACCATGAATTTTGTTGTGTTTTTTATTACCCATGGACTTCATTCCAAACATACTCAAACTTATTTCTAAAACATAGAGGAGCTCAATAGCCTACAAAATAAGACTTCAGGTTACATGGAAGAGAACCATTGAAGCTAGAGATGATAGAAATTAGGGATACTTCGAAGGATATGGTGATCGACTATAGGGCACATGAAGTCATGAGATACCACCACCATCACTATTGTCCTCTTTCATCAAGATTATGTTTATTTTCCTTCTTTCTCATTTAAGATGATTATCAGACATTTTTCATTGTTTGCCTTTCTTTGTTAAAGAGTTAATTATTAGATAAACTAGTCGAACTCCATTATTGATTGAATAATAATTATACTTGAATCTTCATTTTAATTTTTATAGTATGTATGCTTGAGTTTATTATTTGATTTGATTTTCTCCGATCTTGCGTGTATATCACAACATAGGTGATTCAGAAGAACCCTAAAGTTTTGTAGTCACTTAGGAAGAAATTGAAAGAGCTTCTTATTTAAGAGGGACTCATCTTAAAGCATCTTGATTAATAAATTATGTTGGATTAAAAATCAAAAGGATTAATCTTCATATTTTCAAGATAGTTTTAGTTCGAGCCTGAAAAATTTGTGGGTTGTATTTGCTAGGATCCTCCAGTTTATCAATTTAAGTTCAATCATTCGATAGGTTATTGGTGTCATTCATGTATGATATATTGTCGTTGGTGTCAGCTTGTCATTAACGAGTGATGACTTGCTATTGATAACTAATGAACAATTGTGAATTGCCTAGTTATTATTGTTGAGTGTTGGCTTGTGGTCAATATACTTTTACTATTGGTTATCACAGAAGTATGACTCACCAATATAACATGTTGTTGTCAACTAGAATGTCATGAAGCTTACGATCTTGTTGTCACTTATTGCAAGTCATCATTATCAATGTTGGAATCATTGTTGATTCCTAACTTGTTATTTTAGATTTGGAAACACTATCGAGTTCAGATTTTTCGTTGTCCAATATGGAATAATTGATGATTCCAAGATCATTATTCTTGATATTGAAATAATTATCGATTCATCACACATCATAATAAGTTTTTGGAACTTGTTAAGCACTATTCCTAATTCCTGGCTCACGATTATCAATTATTATATCATTATGAAATTTTTAGTATATGTTATTGGGCAATGTTGGTTCTTACCGGCCATAGGTTCATTATTGGGCCTCATTTTCTTTGATAGTGCCCGCGACTTGTCATTTTTTGAATAATAACTCATGGTCGACTCTCTGACACATTTATTCATCATGTGTTATTAAGTGTTGAGTACTATTGGCTGAATTATCGCTAATATTTTTAGTCGATATGGTTAATTACTGACTCATTGTACGATTCTTCGTGAGTCGTCAATTTATACAACATGAACTGGTTGAAAGCTCATTGAGAGGTTTATTGGAGTTGTGCACCTCTGATAATCAATTGAGAGCTTAAACCAAGTCATCAATTTTGGCATCTATGGTATGTTGGTTAAAAGCAAATAGAGATAGCGATTGGAGTGGGATGTCTTCCAATCCTCGATCGAGAACTCAAACCAACATTCCTCCATCGCAAACCGATCAAGATTACTTACTCCCCAAATTGTTTGACTCAATCTTTCTATATCGAGAGGAGATTATACGACTACATGGTGTTTCCTATTTATAGGGTCAAACATAGATCCTTGATTACATCCACATTTCGAAAGCATGTACTTAGGGACTAAGCTGAAGTTTACTACCAACCTTAAACCGATGGTCAGACTAAGAGAACCATAAGATATTGGTATGTTGTGAGAGTGACATAGATTTTGGTGACAGTTAACCCCCAAAATCAGACCTTGCCACCTGGCATAAATCTTGACTTCAGGGACACTACCACACAATATCATTAGCATTAGCTTGACCATTTGACTGGTCAACCCCAAGGCCACATCAGATAACAATAACAATATAAACTAAAATATCCTTTTTCCAACATAAAAACTAATAATCCAATACATAGTTCCAATAAGACTAGACATCAATAACTAAATCAAAGAAACTCCAATGGATTCCAAATAAAATTCATCTCTATCAGATAACCAGCAGGACATAATTAGGATCCTATGTCGTATGCAAAGCAGACCACCACGAGCTGCATCATCATCAGCACCATCATCAATACCTATCAAAGATCAAAACTACCTGCAGAATTGAATTCGCAGGGGAAAACCCATGAGTTGTGAAACTCAGTATGTAAAGATCATATAGGAGGAAATAATAATCAGGGGTCAGTAAACAAGTTAATCAAATCTTTCTTGATAAAAACAGTAATCATGTGAGGCTTCAGTACTTAACAATTCTTCCATTAATTCCTTTCAGTAACAGTAACATGATCATCTTTACAGTTCATCAATACTTCTTATCATTTATCTTGGTGGCATCTTTTAATTCAGTCAGTCATGAGCAGTTTACAGGACATGAAGATTTACGGCGATCCGTCGTCATAATGGCTAGCTAGGCCATGGGGTCAACCCTAGACCCGTCAGTAAGTCTTCATCAGTAGTCCCAAAGGACTCAGTTGAACCAGAAGAAGTCAACAATACTTCACGAAGAATTGATTGTTGATTCTTAAGGAACCATCAGTAACAGTAATCAGTAACAGTAATCAGTAATCAGTAATCAGTAACCGCCGGGGCCTTCATCTTCATGTACAGATTCAAACACAATCCTTTCATCTTTTAAATCCTTATCTTGAGTTAGGTTATCGTTTACAGACACCTAAACCTACACCGTTCATCAATACATATTCAATCAATCAATACAATCATAACATCATAAAATTTTGGACTTATATTAGAAATCTGGTGAGTCGTCACGGCCCGTGATAGATCTGTCACGGCCCGTGACAGTACTGTAACGGCCCGTGAAGACTTGGTCACGGCCGTTACTGGAGCGTACAAGTTTTTCCACATTGTCACGACCCGTGACAAAGATTGTCACGGCCGTGACTGAACTGGGGTAGTTTAGTCACGACGCCGCCGCGTCTGCCCGTAATTACGATCGAGTGTACTGTCACGGCCCGTGACATCCATGTCACGGTCGTGACACAACAATGTCAGCTGCGTGGTCACGACGCGATGCGTCCGTTACGTTTGCGGGATCTCTGAAGTCACGGCCCGTGACGGTCATCACGGCCGTGTCTGGGTACTCGGTTATTCGTCATAGCGGCCCGTGACAAGGTCGTCACGGCCGTGATGGTCTCTATCACGGCCCGTGATGTAGTCATCACGACCGTGATGGCTGCTGGACGAGTTTCACGTGCAGTCCTATCATCGTTCCTAGTATAGTCACGGCCCGTGACGTATTCGTCACGACCGTGATGGTCTCCATCACGGCCCGTGATGTAGTCATCACGACCGTGATGGCTGCTGGACGAATTTCACGTGCAGTCCTATCGTCGTTCCTAGTATAGTCACGGCCCGTGACGTATTCGTCACGACCGTGATGGTCTCCATCACGGCCCGTGATGTAGTCATCACGACCGTGATGAGTCGTCTGGGTGTTTCGCGCGCCGTCCTGTGCCGCCATCTCTGTGTCGTCACGGCCCGTGATAGGTCTGTCACGGCCGTGACGGGAATCCTGGGCGAGTTCCGCCCCCTTTTTCCTTCTCCGAACAGATCCGAAACTTTTACTATATATATATACTTTATAATCATCGATTAAAACCTGAAAATCGCTTCCTCATAATGATCCTAATTACATACCTTTGATTTTTGTTCCTTTCCTCGATATGTGTGTCGCTGCCTCCCCTTCGGTCCGTTCACTTGTCTCCTCCTGGCACGATTCCCGAGGCGCTCTGACGTGAGAGAGAAAAGCAGAAGAAGAGAAAAGAGAAGAAGAGAGAGAGAGAACTTCTGTAGCCTTGGGTTTGAGAGAGAGAAGAAATTATGGGATGAGAGGAGGGGTTGGGTCCTATTTATAGGGAGGGAATTCATCCTTAGATAGAGTTTGAGTGCAATTAAAAATTCTATAAAATAATATTTCATGTGATTAGGATTCCTCTAAATATTTATCTGTGTAAGATTAGGAATATTAATTGATAAGAAATATAACAATTTGACTTCAATTCAAACTACTTTTCTAATCTTAACAAACTATATCTTTCCTTATCTTATCATATCTCCCCTTTATTTTATTTTTTATTTATTTTATAAATCTGAGGTATTACATAATAACCTCCTTAAAAATAAATTCGTCCTCGAATTTTAGCATATCTATTCCTCAAAAATTTCACATTTGTTTCCTATATTTCAATATGATACATCAATATCAAGAGAATCCAATAATCCCTAAATCATGTAAATATCCTCTGATCCTATATCTTAATCATCATAAAAGATCACCTATAAGCATTTCATCCTCAAGACATTATTCATTAGTACTATCCCTAAATAACCTCCTTAGGAATCATGTTATATCATTCTTTGGGACATTGTCATATCAATTAATCATGACTAAATCTCAATATTCATCTTTCATTAGAAAATCAGTCCTAACTTAAATCCCAAAAATTCTTCCAAACTTCTTCTCATCAATCATATCACTCCATAATCAAATTCATACCTAATCAAATCCATAATCACACCATAATCAATCATATGTGGACGCATCTACATATAGGGCAGTCATACAAGTTCTCATTAGTGAGATCCATAATCTATTTCAGAATTAAATTCATACCTGATGGCGTGATGATGACTCGTGGTGCTTGCACATGGACCTCTATCTATTTAGGGACAGCTAAGAAGTGCCCCTCGTTAGGCTCTGATACCATCTGTAACGCCCCCAAAATCAGACCTTGCCACCTGGCAATAATCTTGACTTTGGAGACGCCACCACATCATATCAGTACCTTTGGCTTGACCATTTGACTGGTCAACCTCAGGGCCACATCAGATAACAATAACAATATAAACTAAAATATCTTTTTCCAATATAAAGACTAATAATCCAATACATAGTTCCAACAAAATTACTAGACATCAATGACTAATCAAATAACTAGTAAGGACTCAGAACAATATCCATCTCTATCAGATGACCAGCAGGACTCAACCAGGATCCTAATCCATATGCAAAGCAGACCACCACGAGCTGCATCACCATCAGCACCATCATCAGTACCTATCAAAGATCAAAACCACCTGACGAATTGAATTCGCAGGGGTAGAACCCGTGAGTTGTGACACTCAGTATATAAAGATCATGTAGGAGGAAATAATAATCAGGGATCAGTAAACAAGTAATCTAATCTTTCTTAATAAAAAAAAGTAATCATTCAAGGCTTCAGTGTTTAACAATTATTTCTTAATTCTTTTCAGTAACAGTAACATGATCATCTTTACAGTTCATCAGTACTTCTTATCATTTATCTTGGTGGCATCTTTTAATTCAGTCAGTCATGAGCAATTAACAGGACATGAAGATTTCCAGCGATCCATCGTCATAATGGCTAGCTAGGCCATAGGGTCAACCCTAGACCCATCAGTAAGTCTTCATCAGTATCAGTAACAGTAGCAGTAACGATAGTAGGGATAAATCCCTCAGTCCGTCGGGGCCTTCATCTTCATGTTACATATTCAAACACAATCATTAATAACTTTTAATTCTTCATTCTATTATACTAGGTTCGTGTGAGAGAAAATACTAGCCCTACCTCAATCAGGTACAATCAGTTAATCAACCAATAATTCATTACATCATCTAACCCAGACACGGCCCGTGTTGTTCCCAAGAGAAGCGTGTCCAGCACACGCATTATCAACGCATCTTCCAACGATTCTACACGGACCGGGGTAGAGAACATGGTCCATTTTCTGCACTGAAATCATCAAGTTCATTATTTTATCCAGGAAATAAACTTCACACACGCCGGAGAGGACACAACCGTTTTAGAGGGTTTTAGGGTTTCCTAGAACACGCCACGTGTGCAATGCTCCATCCAGTAGACGCCAGCCGAAGAACACGATTCGTCAGGGTGACGTGACGCCCTTCCCAGAAGACTTCGACCGTGTTGAACAACACGGTCTGCTTTTGATTCATCGATCTGACGCGTCTCACGCTGGCACCGCGACACATACTGCATTAGGGTAACACGGTCCGTGTCTGATTACCATCTTATTCAGATCCAACGAACTCTTTCATTAAATCATATTAATATATCCTAATCTACCGAAAATATTCATCAACTATCATTAATCATCGATTAAGACCTGAAACTTTCTTCCTCTTAATGATCCTAATTACATACCTTGAAACCCGTTCTTTCGCTCGATCTGCGTGTTTCTGCCTCCTCTTCGCTCTGAAGTCCGTTCACCTTCGCCTCCTCCTCCTGGCACGATTCTCGAGGCGCCGAAGATTCCTCCAAACGTGAGAGAGAAGGAGAAGAAGACAGAAGAGAGAGAGACGTTTACATGGCGGCTGGGTAAAACTAATGAGGATTCAAGGAATTAATCATGTATTAGGGTTTATAAAGAGGTGACAGTTAGGGTTTTGGGGAGTTTTAGCCGTCATTAAGTTAATTTTCTTCACGGATGGACTTTTCTTCCAATTAAGCCCAACACGATCGACGCGGCCCATTTAGCCCAACACGGCCCGCTTTGACGAACTCGACCCGTTTTGTCAACACGGCCCATCCAACTCGGACCGTTTTGGTCGGGTATTACAGTTAAGATATTAGACTGGCCTTGGCAGAGTTGCACATAATAATGGTTATCGATCTATGATTGGCATGGCACGGTATGTGGTCTTATGGCATGCAGGAGATGTTATATTCCAATATGTTGGTACATAGAGGGAACCTGGTTGTTGACTGAGCTAGAGATAGTTCGAATGGCAATTGAAAATATTGGGTCGATCAAGAAGAGAATTAAAGCTTCCTAAGATAGAGAAAGATTACTTGTCGACAAGTCTTGTCGTGAGAGGGAATTGAAAGTTGGTGGCAAGGCATTCCTAAAAAAAATTCACTTTGGAAAGATATCTTGCGTTTTGACAAGAAATGAAAGTTGAGTCGTTGATTCATTTGACTCTATGAGGCACAGAAGAATCTCATTTATCACGAGGAGCCTGTTCGAACCATGGCTCGTGAGATACGTCAGCTGCGTAGACGACAAATTCTCATGGTCAAGGTGCTTTTAAAAGAAATCATACTAAGAGGGAGACCACATGGGAGTTGGAGCCTCTCACATGTTTTGATCTTTCAGGTTAGTACTAATTTCGAGGACAAAATTTAAATTATGTAGTATCGTAATGGCATGTCTTTTTTTCAAAATTTCGAAAACTAATAAGAGTATGTTAGTACTTTTGTAGGGTGTGAAATAAATAAAGTAAATAAATTTGATCGACGGTTCAATCGTTGACATGTGTCCTAAATTTTATATAAAAGACCCAACCCCTTTATCCTTCTTCACCATCGTTCCTTCCTTCTCCTCACGATCAGTAGCCATCGGAGTCAGGTCAGCGGTAGGCGCTCACCATCCAGCTTCAATTTGCTTGTCGAAAACCATCGCCGGATAGGACGACGAGCTGAGGGTGCTTTCGCTTGGATGTGAGCAAACCGTCGGCAAACGAGGGAGAAAATGAAGTTGTTCACCACCATTCCTTGTCGATGAGTTCATGGTCACTAGCAGAGAGTTTCTGGTGCATATGATTTCATTTTTTCGAGGTTTAATCAAATCTCTCTTGAAAGGCACATTTTACATTCTTGTTCTTCTCTATTTCTTGTATGTGATGATGATAGAACTCACCGGTGTCGTTCTTATAACACAATTAATCTCGGTGAATTTCTCTTCTGCATTAATATTTTCATTAGTTGAACGGCTTGCTGTCATTGATACGGATTCCTCTTCTATGTGACCTCAGCGTCTCGGATTCATCTTTTCTGGAGTTCATCAATCATCAAAGGGATATGTCATCTATGTGTTTGATTTGTTTCCAGTGAGTGCGGATGATTTCAAGGACGTCATATTGAGGATTTTTGCATTCTTTTTACTGGAACAACGTTGCTACCTTTTCAGATTTTCTTCTCACGCTCTTTGACAATGAAAGTTGTCGAGGATGACAAGCTGATTACATAGAGTTTCGGTGAGTAATTAGCATTCGACAGAGAGTTATATCTTTCAAAAAATGTTATTATAATGTAAACCGACCTCTGATTTTTGGTGTGGTAGTTACTGCATTGCTACATTGTATTCGGATTCATCGAGCAACACCAAAGAGGACAGCCATCGGTGAACAACTAATTATTAACAGGGAGTAACATAAACTAAAGAGAGAACTTATAATGCATGATTTCAGGTGAT
This sequence comes from Pontederia paniculata, assembly GCA_001647135.1. Classification (NCBI taxonomy): domain Eukaryota; kingdom Viridiplantae; phylum Streptophyta; class Magnoliopsida; order Commelinales; family Pontederiaceae; genus Pontederia; species Pontederia paniculata. Next base: position 233 of record LTAE01004008.1, on the reverse strand, counting down.
TTGTTGTTGTTTGTGGCAGCACGAGGACACATCGACGACGGGGCTGCCATAGTCACAAAGAGGATCATCGGAACTGATTTAGGGTCATCTGTTGAATCCAGGATCCCGAGAATGTTTTGAATGATCACAAATTTGTAAGTAAACTCAGTTTGTACTAATGAACTTGTTTGAGCTGATTTCTGTAACAAGACATAGTCAAGTTCAGTACAGCGGTCGACCTGAGCTGAAGGAAT
>LTAE01004007.1:0-34424 GCA_001647135.1 Pontederia paniculata | reverse complement strand
TGCTGCGGCCGGTACTCGTCCTGCAGCCGGCTCTCTCTGTGTCTCTCTATCTATATTTTGTTATTCTACTTGGTCAAATTTATATTTTGTTATCTGTTTCACGGAGGAGTCGCATACTCCTTGGACCAATATTTAATGCCTTCTACGTTTTACTTTCATATAAGTCGGCGGACTCCAAAAGCCCTTGTCGGGGGATTTTAGGGTTTAAGCGGCGCTACTTCGTTCCAAATCTCGCGGCCTTTTCCTCCATTTCCCGTGAACCACCAGATTCGATTTGCTTCCTCCGCCATGTCGATCGCCTCGCAGCTTCAAGCCATCAGGTCCGTCCTCAAGGGTGCGCCGGAGCCAGTCAGAAGGCCTCAGACGCGTCCCAGCATCATCTTTGATCCTAGAGAGGCTGCCGATATCGATCTCCGAACGCTCCTTCCGATTGCGCTCTCTGGTAACCCCCAACCTCTTGTTCAATCCTTACTTCTCTTTTTACTTTGTGGCTTATGTGATGTAATGGTTCTAGGATTGGAGGGTCTTATTGGTTTGGATAGTCGCTTTGAGAGTTTTAAGGACACCCTATTTAGGGAGTCTACTCTCGAGGTGGACAGGGAGAAGATGGCCCCGAAGGAGGAGGAAAAGCTCAACAAGTCAATCATCTCGTACCTTCGATTGATTTCTGGACACTTCCAACAACGGGCTGCTCTTGAGACACTCGAATATCTTGTTCGTCGATACCTGTATGACCCCCACACTATAAATGAATAACCACAATTACATACTTATTGGTCTGACACTTGTATGGAGGTTGACAATTGCAATTATTGTGGTTTCAGGATACATGTCTACAATGTAGATGAACTTGTTCTTTGTGCATTGCCTTACCATGACACACATGCCTTTGTTCGGATTGTGCAGCTGTTGGATCTGGGGTAATAATGTCATAGACATCTTACTGCTTTATAGGTCATTGGAAGTCATCAACCGAATTTTCTTCCACTTGTCTGTGCAGAAGTAAAAAGTGGTCCTTTCTCGAAGGTGTCAAGGCATCAGGCGCCCCACCACCAAGGAAAGTCATCGTGCAGCAGTGCATTCGTGATAAAGGTCTTCTGGAGACTGTATGCAATTATGTATGTAACTTGTAACTTGTATATCTCTAATGCAGTTTCTTTTACATGGCAAGGTGGATCTCTAAAATGATTACTTTTTTTCATTTCAGGCATCGCCAGTCAAAGACTTCCAGCATTCAAGACCAGTTATTTGCTTTTGCACTGTAATTATTGTTGAGGCCTTAGGCGCCATCCCTATGTTGGACACAGATACTGTGCAGAGGGTCTTGGGATTTGTGTTCAATGGACTTAACCCTTCTATGGGTGGAAGTCGTGATCACAAAGTATGTTTAAGTTTCTTAATGTTTTCTCCATGCATATGTTGTGGTCTTATTCACTGCAATGTCTCAGGACTTGCTTTTCCTTCTATAGTGCATTATACTATATAAATTGTGTCTTTTGACGCTGATATTCTTATTTGAGTTAGATTTTGTCAACAAATAATACTATGCACCAGCAAACGATTTTTCAGTTTAATAGATACTGTTTCGGTGTACAACTATCTTCTTATTTCTAGGCAGTACACTTAGGGGCCGCTTGATATGGGGTATATCTAGATAGATTAATGGTTATTTAACTTAAAGTTCTCAAGGCCTACCATATTACCACATTTGGATGGAACACATTACCAGTGATTTTTATTTCTCTAGTAATTTAAATAATCACCTCAATGGTAATCAAAGAGCAATCATGAGAGGGGTGTCTTTCTAGATTACTAGCGGGATGAGATGCATTTTGACAATTATCCATTCAATCAAACTTTTAAAATATTCATATTTTATATTAGGAAACAATATCGTTAAACATCATCTTCTCTATCTTTCAAGATTATTTTGCGAATGGTTGATAAAATATAAACTCTATATATTTTTTCAAACTCACTTTTTTTTGTTTTTAACCCTTTTGTTAATATAAAACAATATATTAGTAAAGTTTAATTTTTTTAATTAAATTACAATTTACATTATTAGTACTTGCCAAGCATTATAATGTGATGTTACTGGTAATTTATAAAGTGATAATCTATTTTAATGAAATTGCTGGTTAATAAATTTGGGAATCTGCCAAATGCCCCCTTAGGAATTCTATCAGTTAAAACCTAGTCAGATTGTTTTATACGTTTGTTTGTGTAATCATTTATTCACCTACTTTTCTGCTTTTGTGGAGTAAAGTTGACCTGCTGCTATCCTTAGTTTCTTACTGTTTTCTTGTATCATTGTATGTGCTGTATATGTCTAGAGCGACCACTTTGCTGATTAACTGGACATCTTGTGTCCATATCAGTTGAAGAGCTGATTGCCTGCATCTCTGTTGTCTGCCACAGAATGTTGAAATCTCGTTTGTATTTTCGACGTTGTTTGGTCTCCTTTAAATTGCATGTTTTGATATGTTTCAATTCTTTAATTCTGTCAAAGACTATGAATACTGACTTCAAATTTTAACAAATTTCAACCTATTGTTATTCCAGGCTGGTGCATTCATGGTAGTCGGTTTGTTGGCTACAAAAGCAACTTTGACATCTAAGCTCTTCCAAAATTTGATTTTCTTTATAGCAAGAGCAGCTCAAAAAGATGCCAATTCGTCAGTGGACTTACCGTGGCTTCGTATGACCATAATGGCTCTAGTTACTCTTGTGCAGGTGATTTCTTGTTTCCCTTAATAGTATGATTTTTTTTGTGTTAGAAATAGAGAAGTTATAGTAAGTTTTAAAGCAGGCAATAGGCATTTCATGAGTTGGAAGTACTATGTATTCCAATCCGATTGATGTGCTGTGCAAGAAAGTTTGGTGGGGATCCACCAGTCTATTTTAGTGCTTGGACATCAAATTTATAATAGGCCAATGCAAATAATGTATATATCTTATTTTTTTACAACATTCCACTATTTTCCAACTATATTGAAATAGTGCTCATGTTACATCAATTGGTTTTAATCTATCTCCCGGCTTATAGGAAGCTTTAGTCCGCCTCATTGATGCATAGCTTTTCATCTCATGATCTGTCCTTTTTTTCAGTCACAGAGCAAACAGGTCTTTCCCAAGAAGACTGTGTTTATGTTGCTAGCAGTCAGGTAAGCAATGCAGAAAAAATATATCTTTGTCATGTTGAGATTTGGGACCTTATTTTACATTTTGGTGTTTCTGTTCTCATCTTTTGTTGATTTTTGAAGGGAGTTTAATGAAGTACTCCTCGAACTTTGCAAGGAATTCAATGTTCAGCCCTTTTTGAACCTGTACTTGGAATCATTGGTTGAACATAGGTGGTTATTGTTTTGGGTTGTTTTTTAGTTATTCTTTTTTTATCTATCATAGGCTAGACTAATTGCTTCACCATCATGCAGTATGTTTGAGAATTCCTGCCTTGATGCTGTGTGTAATACGATCAAGGTGCTTCCTTCCACGGATATCATTCGAAACTTAGTATCTAAGGTTCTTACAAATTTCATTAAGATGTCTCGAGGGATGGACAGTACGAAGTCACTTGAATCAGGTGCCTATGAAAAATTTTCTCTTATGCCTGGCTGCAACTACTCTTGGCTGAATGGTTAAAATTACCTTCTATTTTGTCTCCATTCAAAAGTTTATTGGTTCTCTTCAACTTCAGTGTATCTGAGACTATCCCTGTCTTGGTTGGATGAATCTTCTATTGAGGATTATAGACATGCTAGCAGAGAGATTTCTAATTTTGAACAAGTTCAATCAAAATCCTCTATTCGAAAAAAAGGATTAACATTTTAATAAATTCCAATTCGAAAAGCATTGTTTGATCACTTGACATTTACTTTGTTGTAGTAGGTTAAAGACTTACATCAAGACCATTTTACGAATTTTATTTCACCAACGATTTTTTTTGTTGATACACAAAGAATTGTTTGTCGGATTAGTATGTTTCAAATTTGACACTTCTTGGCCCAAATCTTTTATGTTAGGCAAGTGGGCGAGGAAAATTCTGGAGGCAATCAACAAACACTATCCCAGTGAAGTACGCGGGGAGTTTCACAGATTTCTTGAAGTATGATTTTCTTCTCTTGCAGTCTTATTTTTGTGCTTTATTTTGTCTTTCTAGTCTTAAAAGTTCATCGTTGTTAATCCTGTAGAACTCAAAAATGGACCAAAAGGAAGAACAAACTGTTTCGGAAACACTTTTTGGGACTCTTTGTGGAGATTGTGATATGACTTTTGAGATATCCAATTCAAAAGCATGGTTTTCCCTTGAACATCCGAAGGTATAAAACTTTGTGATATGCTATTATATCTGATTGTTTTGCAGTAATTATTTTTTTTTGCTTTGAAAGGGCCAGTAAATTGTTTGTATTTGGAGAATTCTATTTCTTCATTGCATGTCTTTGTTAGTTCCTTTTTCATTATTCTCTGATTCTTAAATTTTTAGATTTCACTGACAACTCGTTATAAAAAGACTCCACACTTGTTCTAAATAAAAGATTCCACTCACAACTCTCCATGTGTGTTCTAGGCTGCAGTTCGTCGTTCTTCTTTATTGAGCATAGCATCATCACCTGAAGTCCTGAAGGCTATGACAATCGATCCACAGGTATTTTGTTCAGTTCTATTTGCCTACTGTCATTGCCATTATTTGCTCAATTAATTATTGTATCAATTATCTTCTATAAGTTGATGACTGGACTATTTTTCTCCAAAATATTCTATAGAGGCTTCTGAATGTACAGGATGCAATAATTCGTGCTCTGCATGATGAAGATCTCACAGTTGTTCAGACAGTTTTCTCCATAGACGGACTTTGTGGAATAGTGAATCCACCTTGTCTTCTTAAAATATATCATGATATACTCTCCAGGTGCTCAGATGTAATTAACAAAAGTGAGTATCACCAATTATTCTGCATTATTTTTTTGTGGAGTCGTTATATTTTCTCAAAATATTGTAAGTATCTTTATTCTATTGTTTGTTTTTTAAAGGAATTTGGTGTTTTATTAACTCTATCTGTCCATTTATGAAGGACATTTTCACTCATCCGTCCTGCATGTATGCAGATTTGGTTAACACATTACAAGCTTCGAATCTTGCTATATCATGTCTCGAACATATGGTTTTGAAGTTCCAGTTGCAGAACGAGGACTACTCAAGAGAAATTGCTATCATACTGTTCCCTTTGCTTCTTGTTCTTTCGAAGGTTTGATCCTTTCTGATGTCAAGCATATGATATTGTCAATTCATTTTATAATGTATAATGGATGACTTTCTCTTTTTGATACTTACTAGACATGGAGACTGAACTTGAAGGCTTTGGAACTTGTTAAGCAAGTGAAGTGGCCCTTCTATTTTGAAAGTTGCATTGCATATGATCAAAATGTTGAAATAAAGGTATAACTATCATTGAGATAATTAATCTTCTTTCATTTTCATCTTTAAGGACATTATGAATTTGGGAAGATTAGTTTAACAACGTTGTGAACGAGTTAAGATTGGAGAGATAAACTTTAATACATTGGATAACTTCAGAATTCAGATATCATGTAGGCTTCCAGATCTTTTGGCGATAGACAATTACAAACAATATGTACAAAAGAACCCCCTCAAAAAACAATGGGAATTAATGATCATAATGCTATGCGGAATAGACAATAGATAAATGTTAAATGCCTAAACCAGCCACTCTTCTCAATGGACTGTTAGATTGGTTGAGAGGGAAACATTCATAACCAGACTTTCCTTTTTGAAGACCTATTTTCCATCTCCATTCCCTCGAATTCTACATCTACTTGTATGTGAAGTATTGTTACATATGAACGTGAGAATATTTTGAACCTGATAATTCTTTCTGAAAAAAAAACCTTCGTTCTAGTTACTAGTAGGGTATGTGTCTAATTGTGCATCATCTGATACTTTATGGATTTTTTACTTGTTATCTTTGCATTAATTTGATACATTTATACCGTCTAAATTGATACATTTAGAAATGTAAAAATGTAAAACAATGCAGAGTTTTGAACCTGACCATGTCACTTCCATCAACATTAGAACAATTGAGTCTCTGGCAGAAATGTTGATGGCAAACCCTCAAGAGCATTTGCCATGGTTGATCGAGTGCAGCAATGACAACAAAACCTCTAAGACTTTGTTTTTCTTCATAATTCTGCAAGCATCAGTTAAGCACAATCGAGGTGAGTTAATCTACAAATTCATTTGAGCAACATTTAATTTCATCGATAGCAGAGTGTTCTTCGCTTATCTTGATTATTTACATGCATCTATCAATTTTTTATTTTAGAATATGCTTTCTCCTTTAAGTGGATAAGCTATAAAAGTGAGTATTTCAAGTAACTCTATATTTTCATACCTCGTGAAAGAGGCAACAAATGTTCTAAGCATATTTGTTGTTTTCTAGTTTGATAGGTTTTGCTGCATGAGCACCTTACTGTTTAATTATATGTTTTTTTCTTGAGAGAAGTCTAAAATTATATATGATATCTCACTTACATTTGGCGCCTCATTGATTGTTTGCTGGCTACCTATTATGCTATGGTACTCCTTTTCCAAAAAGAAATTATGCTATGGTACTTCGGCGATTAGGTCAAATTAGGTAATCATTAGATGTTTTGTCTTTCCCCCTGATAATACTATGATATTTGACTAGAACATATTTCACATTTCTAGAGCCTAGGTTGTTAAAGTTGCTTCAGAATTGTTTTTTATCTCTCAAGAAGGAATGTCATCAACTGGAACTTTCAGGAGGTCCTGATCTTGCTGAAGAGGTAGCCTTCCTCCCTGAGTTACATGTTTCTTTTGCTGATGACACTCCAAGAATACTTTGTGGTTGATATGATACATTAAATTCTGACACTGAAATTTTCAGATCAATGTGGATGAACTTGACAAATGTTGTGTTGGCTTGGTTAAAAGGCTGCTATTTAGTGCGGATATTGATGTCCTGAATTCTAATGTCCTGATGTCCATTTTTTGGGGCCTGCTAAAAGCTTGCAGTGAAAAAGTAAATCAGACTTCATTGGTATGTATTTGCTTAATCTTCGGTTTTTCCCTCCAAAAAGAGAACATTCGCCATGCTTATTGAAGAACAAAATGTATTTGCATTAGTACGAGTTTACAGGCAATGATCTTATGTATATTTTTTATACAGGAGGATAATGAACGTGAAGCTTTTCTTCGGGAGCTGTTTCTCTTCTTTGTGACATCACCTTCTAGAAATTATTTTAAGAGTCATCTTGAGTTTCTTGTCACTACTTGTTCGGGAGCTCCTTTTCAGTTTCTCTTGAAGTATATTTCTGAAGAAGGTTGTGATTTCTTTCCAATACCAAACCAGTGTTTATTTTTGTTTTTAATTTAACTAAGTTCTCTATACTTGGTTATGTTTGTAGTGAAGTTTAAGGGCGTATTAAAAGTTTAAAAAACTATAAACATTCACAACTTAGAAAAGCACAATCCGAGTATGAGATTGTGCTGGACTGTCCTAGATGTGTCACTATCTGGACTTAACATTTTCACAGAAGGCTGGCCTTAATAGTTTTGATACCCCTTTCTTCTAAAAAAATACTCTTGATACTCCAGTGTTTGAGTTGAGTCTATGGCATCTGCAATAGTTCTTTGTTAGAATTTGCATGTTCATTCATCCCTCAACAAGAACCCTCATAAGCAAACAAGACATACCGTTGTTTCATAAGCCGTCTGCCAAAAGCTCATTGACTCATTGGATTGCATATGTTCGTTTTGGTTGATTGATTTCAGAACTTGTGTATCTATCTGGTTAGTTAATGTATTTTTCTCTGGATATCCATTTGTAAGTACCATTATGTCTGCAGGTGTCCCTATCGAAGTTAAAGTTGAGAGCTTGCATTTATTTGCAACTTTATGTTCTATTTACACATCATCAGAGAGAAGCAGTTTGGAAGAAAGCAGTGATTTGCATCTTCTACTTGGGTTTCCTGCACTTCTTGTTCCACTTGCTAATCACAATAAGGTTGTCTCTGAAAATTGTATTGTTTAAATTAGATTCTGAAGACCTAAATGTCTTAACCACTTTTTCTTTTATTTTTAATATTTATTCTTTACTAGGGTGCCTAAACTTATCTTCTAATTTTGAAGGATGTACGAACATCTGCCATGCATTGTGTTGAAGCGTTGTACAAACTCTGGTGTCGCTTTGATGTTTCTCGACTGAAAAATGGTTATTTTCTAGTTCTTGAGGCTCTCTTTGATGGCAATATCTTGATTTTGATTTGATAACTTTTATGTCAACTGCATTTGTAGGCAATGATACCATATTGTCTCGTTCTGTATCTTCGCCTACCTTTGGTTATTTCTTGGAAACACTCGTCCGCCAGAAGAAGCTGATTGGCTCTGATGTCGAGTTTCTTTCTTCATTTTTGGTGTCAATCTTGAGTTCTTCTGTTGATAATCTTCTGGTTCCTAACAATGTTGATAAAAGGTTACTGTTTTTTCTTCTCTTCCATCTCTTTGTGAATGTTCATTGCGACATAACAACCTTTGGAGGAAAATCTTTGTGATCGTTCTCACAGAAACATGAGTTAGCATTTAGTTTTATGTTGATTATCCTTGTCATTAATTGAGAAACATTAACATTTTGACTGATACATAAAGTCGAGAGCATCATACGTTATCACATTTTTTACTTTTCTTATGCCAAGTTGAGAAACAAGTGTAGGCAAATAAAATTGATTTTAATTCTTCTAAAAAAAGCAAATAAAATTGATTTTAATATCTCACGTTATGAAACTTTCACCAAATGTTGTAAAAAAGTAATTCCTGAACCACAATCTTGTTATACTTTTCAGGGTCAGTAATTTGAAAGCTTTGCTAGTTTTTATATTATAACCTTTTGCACCATAGTGGAAAATATGTGAGTAGGACATGGACCAGCATCTTGATAACATACAAATAAGTTGTGAGCAATTGTAATAGATTTTCTTCCAGCATTTTTTTGATGAAATTTATCCTGTTGTATTAACCATCGATGAACATTGTTTAATAATGCCATCAATACTTGTATTATAGTAATTAACTGGTGCATTTGCATCTGTTTTGCCGGGTAGATATCAAATGAAGTAAGATTTCTGAAAATATTGCGTAAACTAAACATGGTTGATTCACTTTCAAAATCCTAGTTAAATCCATATGCGTAATAACCATATTCATAACCAGGGTGACAGGTGCTACGTTGAAAACATCTTGGCCCACACAAAGGACGGACCTCTATTCTTGATGTCCAGATTATCTGTTCACTTCCAATTAATCTATACTTTTGCACCTTCAACTGTTCTCTGTTACATGCCTTCAATAAATCATGAACCCGAGTGATTAACATCCTTTTTTGGCCCAAATTTTTTTGGGAAGTATTCATATGAAAATAGGAAACCATGATTATAATTTCATCTTGCATGGTGTAACTTTGGTGTAGATCCTAGTTTCTTTCAATCCTCTCATTATAATATCCTTTTTCTCTAGGAATACTTTCACAGTTAGCCTGTTATTGCTTTATTTTAACAAAAAAAAATGTTCAATGTATATGGTTTGGAAATGACCAGTTGTGCTCGAAAATCTTTTCCATTGTTGTTATTGTTGATCTTTATATGATTGAGTCTTAAGATTTTCTGTCCAGGTTTGAGCAGCCAGCAAAAGATGCAATATTGTTTTTCCTTTTGACTTCTGCACTGAAGTTTTCATCATATGGCAAGGTTTGTCACATTGCTTAGATCCATTCTTAAAAAATACACCATGATTTTGTTCTTGTACCAACTTGTTGGAGTCATATTCAGAAAGCTCAGACTCAATCTCATTTTTTCCAGTTGACGGTGCTATCATTACTCAAAGGAATGGGACCTGCCTTACTGAGAATAGAGGGAGTTAAATCGTTACTATTCGACCTTCTGGAAAGACGCAGACAATGTACTGGGCACGGTCAATTATGTCAAAAACTCCTGAGGAATGAGATCTCTATATTATGCTTGATATTGGAGGTTTGATAGTCTTCAACTCAGTGATATCAGTTAATGATTATTTTTCCTATCTTATATTGTGCGCACACACACGCGCGCGCGCACACACACACATATATTAGTTAAGATTTACTTAAAAAAGTTGAGGTTCGACATGTCCTATATATATATATATATATTAAGATTTACTTTAAAGAAAGTTGAGGTTCGACATGTCGTAGGCTAGCCCCCATTAAATTCGTGGACACTAGTACAACATGCATCTGTCCTGTTCCATTACAAGTATGCTTCTTTATCTTTTTGGAAATTGTATTGGCTTATTTCATACTATTTGGCTCCATCCCTCTTATAAAGAAGGGGACAAAGGATTCCTTTGTTAAAATGTTGAACACACAGTTGGAGTCTCTTCTTTTTTATGATATTTTCTCTTCAACGAATACTGATACTTTTTGCTCACAAAATGCATTCTGATACAGTTCGCACCTCTTTGTAGTTTCTCTTTCTCTTGACTTGTGTCAGTGCTTTCCATGTTTTTTCTTTATTAAGAAAAACTTCAAAAAGTTGTCAATGTGTCTTCAGGTATGTATTCCAGTAGCAAGCTCTATACAAGTGGAGGGTGACATTATAAAGTGTGTACTTCGAGCTCTAAGAGTAAGAAGATGTGCATTGGTGATATTTTGTCTTGAATTATCCAAAATGTTCATTATCTGGGCTAAATCCCAAATGTTCATTTCAACTTACTACATATTTTCCCCTATGTTCAGGTTGATGGTTTAGTTCCTGACGACCCTGTGGTTGTAGAACCATGTGTTGCTGTGCTGAAATCACTGAATACTACCTTCTACAATAACTTGAGGGTTGAGAATCAGGTAGCCTAATCTCAATGCCGCTTTTCATTATCCTCTCCTAAAAAATGCTGCTATTCATTGTTCCTTTTTAAACAATTCCAGTTATGCTAAAAGTAAAACTGCTCTGGAAATATGAAACTTTGATGCTTGTAAAACCATGTGTTGCTGTCTTGAAATCGTTCAATCCTACCTTCTACGATAACTTGAGGGCTGAGAATCAGGTTACTTAATCATAATGCCAGTATTCATCTTCCTTTTTAAACATCTCCAATCATACTAAATGTAACACATCTCAGGAAATCTGAAAGGGTTATGGCATGGTAGTGAAACTACAATATTTGCATGATTCTGGCATGACACTGGCCTGTTTTTTTTGCATGTAAATAAGTTTTGGCTATGGTCGGTAGGTCACACATTGTTGAGCACCAGCTGTAGTGGTGTGAGCAATATGAGGCCCATATAGGCTGATGCTCTAACTCTTTGTCTGGCATGATGTTGGTTTCACCATGTCAGACGACACTGTGGTCTCTGACTGATTTGTCTTCCAAAATGGTTTGCAATATTTATCTTCCATCTTTAAATTCATGAACTTTTATGCTTGTACCACTTTCCAGGATGAGTTTTTTGGAAACCTTGTCAGTCTATATAGGAATGATATTGGAGAAATACGAAATGCAGCTAGAGAGGCTTTTCTGAGAATAGATGTAAGTACATGGCATTATGTTTCAATTTTTTTCCATATCATTCATTGTCTATTCTTACCATTATAGTTGTCTAGTTTCTTACTTATAGTTTTATACATTTAAACAATAACACTAAAATAACATTTGTTTTATTAAACTGATTGTATACAAACATATATTAAAAAATGGGTGACTTGGTGAAGAAGTGTATGTTTTGACTCTTTTCAGAATTAAAACCTGGTATAACATTTAATTCCGTAATCATTGTCCAATTGTGTCCTTCTATAAAGCCTTTGAAATATGGGAATTGCAACTTCCATTCAGCAATTGATTATAAAGCCCTTTTGGGACCTATTGTCCATTAAATGCAACTATGGAATTCTTTGTTTTCGTCAGGTTGCATTGTCGTAAGTTGCATGTATGGATTTTTCTTGAAGGAGGAAAAGACGACTATAGGATTGGTAGTCATCCATTTGTATTAAAACCAAAATAGCAAATGTACAATTGTGGTAGAAAAAAAACTACACTGAAGTTAAAATTTTCCAAAAAAATAACTCCCCAGAAACTATCCCAGATCCCACTCCCTCATAAGAAAGGAAATGTGATGTACAATATTCTCAGTATAGCATCCCCCCAACCCCACCCACCCCACCCTCCAAAAAAAAAATTATGCCCATATCCGTCACCAGTTGCGTTGGACCATGTGCCCAGGGCCCGTAAAGAGGCCCACAACTCCTCTATGCCTAAGGTGTCAACTCCATGAGTCCCATGCATCTCCAGATCTATATAGTCGTGGGGCAAGTGAAAAATAGGTGTGTGATTTCTTCGTCCGCCGTCCCACACAATCCACATGTTGGATTTGCATGTGGTGCCCATCTCGATCTATAAACCCTGGTCAGGAGTCTACCCCGTCGAAACAACCAAATAAAAGACTTGACTTTGAGTGGTATGCGTAGGCGCCATATGCTCCAGAAGTCGACTCTGATATCCTCTGAAATCGAACTCCCAGGGAGTAGCTGTCTATAAACCCTGTTCGCTGAGTAATGACTTGATAGTCAACGCCAGCTGTCTGGTAGTGAAGCATCCGGGCGAAATCCTGATATCCGATCCAATAACAAAAGGAACTCCTTGAAGTGCTGATATGACAACTCCGTTCTAAACCACATATATGGGTTTTTGTGAAATTGCATAATGACTTGAATGTGCTTCGGCGACCTACAACTTCATATTATGCAATTTCAAAACTAAACTTTGATATGTTATCTAAATGTTGAAAGTTTAAACAAAACATGACGAGCTTATTGATTTTTCATTATTGTTACTGATTTAGAAAATCTTTAAGTCCTCATATCGCACCCCTTTGTGAAACGTAATGCATGCTTATTCAAAATGAGAGAGTTTATGTGGAGAACATTGTAGCTGTTGCAGAAAGCTTGGTGGGAGAGTGGATTAATTGTTGAATTTATTTTTAACTAGCATGTACATGTAAAAAAATATCAGCTCAATAAAATGGATGGTTACTCTTGGTAACCATCCTTTTTCATCTCAAAAAAAAGTTCTCATCTTTTATCGGGCTTAACTTTCTGTCTTTGGATGTTGTCACTTAACTTTGGGGCATTTTCTGAGAAAGAAATTTCATGAACTCTTACTAACTCTTAATGCAAAAAGTAGTTACAAACAATCATGTCTCTCTAAAAAAACAAACAAACAAGAATTCATGTAAAACATGGAGGTCACATGACATCAACCTACTAGTACGCCGAATCTAAGAGACATTTACTTTGTTAAATCTACTGTTAGATTCATTGTATGCAGTATGTATATATCAGTAATTTTTTTGCATCTTGTTTTCTCTCCAAGACTGAACTGGTTGTTTGTCTAAAATTTCTGATGCTGTATTGTATATGTTTTTATATTGGCAGGTAAGTTGCTTAACTGTTGTGAGGTTCCTTGAATTCCTTCTTGCCAAGGGTCCTGGGATTGATTCCACAAAAAGAGCGAAGAAGAATTATCCAAATCATCACAACTTTAGTCTTTGCCAAGATCTTTTTAATGGAGAAGAATCCAGATTTTCAGCTCTTTTTTCTATCCTTGATATTCTTTTGCTAAAGAAAAATGTTGATAACAGGTTTGTTGTGTTTTTTTTTTGAAATCAACACGTTTATTGTATATAAGCATAACATGCTACTTTATGCAGGATTTCTCTTGTAAAACAACTTTTTGAGGTCTTAGCACAGCTATTTTCTAATGATAAGGTTTTTGATCTTGTCAATCTAAACAAAAAGGATGAAACCTTGCCTGAAGTTCCAGAATCTACAGCTGGTGCTATTTGTCAATCCCAACACATGACGCTGCTTATCCTCAAGGACATTAGTGATTCGCTTGTGCCTAATGCTGCTGGAAATGTAATGGATATCATGCTATTTGTTAAAAGTTTTTAATTTTCTGTGTTTAGTATATAAGCTTATTATGATTCAAGTTTTAATCTTCTGTATTTACTATGTGCTTATTATGATTCAATGTTCATTTATCTGTAAACTTTAATATGTGCGTCATTATACAGGACACCATTTTCAGTGATGAAGATATGAGACTTTTGGTTAAATTGGCATATTCTGCAAAGGATGTTGCAACACGGAATCATGTCCTCTTATTGCTTTCTTCTATTGCGAAACTTTGTCTTGCATGGATTTCAGAACATATTATTGAAATATTCAATCTGATTGGGGAATCTGCAATACTTCAGGTTGGTGTTCTTCCTTCTAGAGTGTTGTAGAACTCTAGGATGTTGGAAACTTCATAACTTCATCATTCTTCTTCCTCTAGAGAACTTCAATCTTCTTTCTTTTTGGACGAGGAAGGATTTTGTTTTAAACATGTCCTATGCAATCATAGAGTGATTTAGGCAGGAATCGTGGTCAAGCATAATTTATTCTTTTCCTTTGCCCTAAAAAAAGAAGTTGGATTATTCTTTTTTACTCAGTATGATTTCTTAGAATAAAACTGCAAAATATGGTTAATTTGAAGAAAAAGTCATTCCCAACATGTTATTGACGAAATAATTTAAAGACATTCTTGAATGCTTATTTGATTTTGTTTAGTTTCTATCAAAACCTTTGAGCATGAATTGACGATTTGTATCATTGATTCTTGTTGCCGTCATAGAACGATAGCCATTCCCAACATGTTATGGAGGAGTTGATATCAACATTGGTTCCTTGCTGGTTAACAAAGACTAGAAGCATAGATAAGTTGCTCAAGGTACAAGATCATACCATTATAATATTTACTTTTAATGTTTTCTTCATCCTACTGAAGGATATCTGTTCGTAGATTTTTATACGATCCTTGCCAGCTGTTGGTGAACACCGCCGACTTACCTTAATAGTGTATCTTTTGAGGTACCTCTTTGTCTATTTCATTTGGACATTTTTTATTGTTTCTCCTTACGATTTAATTTTGATTGAAGCCGCTTTTTCAATCAGGACGTTAGGTGAAGAAAGTAGTTTGGGAATATTCATTGTTCAACTTCTTTGCTCAATGGTCCAACGGATGAATAAAACTTCCGAGGATAAAGGGAACTCAAATGACTTCTCTCATTACTGTTCATCTATGCTTGAACAATGGGAATACTCGTTTGCACTACAATCATTTAACCAGTATCCGTGCAAGCTTTGGCTTCCTTGTTTAGTGAACGTTCTATGTGAAATTGGAAAGAACAATGAGATGAAAGGTTTTTCACTTCAGATGTATCTAGCCACGCAATTTGTTTTGCAGAAATTACGAGACACAGAATTGGGTTTTGAATTAGAGTTAGGGCAAGATGCAGAATACCTTCAGGTACTACTATTCTTGGCATTCATGAATTAATTTTCATGTCCTTCTCAACAAAAAAAAATGGTATTTCTCATGTAAGGCTTCCTTTGTGTAAAGACCTTTTATTATTTTGCAGTGTTTTCTTCATATTTAGATAAGTCACTTTTAGAGTTTCAAAGTCAACTGCTGAAAATTATGTAGGAAGTGTCTTTTATCTTCTCATAAAGGAATTTTCCCTCCCAAAAAGCAAAAAGAAAATCAATTTACATTCTTTTTTAGTTTATTATGCTATGTATCAACATTCTAGCCTTTGACTATTGAATTCTTTCTCTCAATGCAATTTACATTTTTTTTTAGTTTTTTCCAAACTATTTGATAACCGTGCGACGTTCCAGATTACGCTTGGGGCACTCCTGGAGCAGGTTGTCCTGCATTTGCAGCTAATCAGGAGCAAAAATGAATCTCATAAGGTTTCTAGAGATTTTCGAAGGGAAATTACTGCCTGTGGGAACATAATACTAAAAGTTGTCACCAATTGGATGTTCCCGTCTACATTTTTTATGAGCATAACAAAGTTACTGGGACATACAGATGGGAATGTCAAGAAGAAGGTATTTTCTATCTTTTATTAAATGTTAGGGCTTCTGATAACCAAAAAAGCAAATAGATTTACTGATAACAATGAGTTAAATCTATAATGTTGCTTTCTAACATGGAGACTTTTGTCATAGCAATTTCTTGTTTCCTTATTTCATTTGTCAGCATTCTTATGTAAGCTACTTTATCTTAAATGCAGACACTTGGACTTCTGTGTGACACTATCAGGGATCATGAATCGGTTCAGAAGAAGAGCAAAGAGAAAAGAAAGATGAAACATAAGATGACAAAATTTTGTCTAGACGTAGATGATAGTGCCAAGCCACCATTCTATGAAATGTGCGCAAAAGTGGTCCAGCTCATTGATAGTGACATAGATGGTCTCGACCCCTCTGTTAAGCTTGCTGCAATTTCTTCAGTTGAACTGTTAAGCAAAGAGTTCCCATCTGAAAACATGATATTTGACACATGTCTTGCAACTGTTCTCAAGTACATCCTTTCAAATGATTTTTCCATTTCTTCTGGCTGCATACAGGCAGCAGGTGCTTTGGTCAGTGTTCTTGGTTCAAAAGCATTATCTCATCTCCCCCAAGTTATGAAGCATATTATTAAAAGATGCTATGAAATCTCAAGTTGTGATATTGTGCAATCTTTACATAGACACACCGAGATAGATAATGATGCCTCTCATGTTAGAGTCTCTCTCATCCTCTCTATACTTAACACACTAGAGGCGATAACGGATAAGCTTGGTGGATTTTTAAATCCTTACCTGGAAGATATCTTGGATATTGTTCTTCTTCATCCAGATTTTATCTTGCAGTCAGATACAAAGATAAAGACAAAAGCTTCTTCTGTTCAGAAACTACTGACAGAAAAAATTCCAGTATGTATCTGATATGCAACTTATTTCACTATTGTAGTTTCTACTTTTTCTTAAGATATGTGTTGTTTAACTTTCTTTTTAAATTATGTTGTTTTACAGGTTCGGCTTTTGCTGACACCTCTGCTGAAAACATACACTAAATCTCTCAAATGTGGTGAAGTTAGCATTTCTTTAGTCTTTCAGCTGCTAAGTAGCTTGATTGCCACCATGGATAGGGCATCTATTGGAACTTATCATGTGAAAATATTTGAACAGTGCTTAATGGCACTCGATCTTCGTCGTCAAAACCCCTCAATAGTTAAAAACATAAATATTGTGGAACATAGTGTAATTCATGCTATGGTTTCGCTCACTATGAGGCTTACTGAGACTATGTTCAGGCCTCTTTTCCATCACTGTCTTGAGTGGGCGGAATCAGAGATCCAAGAGAATGAAACTAGGAGCAAAAGCCTGGATCACATGATTTCTTTCTACAAGTTGGTCAATAATCTTATCGAACAGCACAGGTAAAATATTAGGCAGCATATGTATGTAATAAAATTATACATGAACCGACTATTGTAACTTCCATATCCATAAAAAATATATTTTGAACAGCTGGCACTAATTCACCATGAATCTTGCTATTGCTCTGTTTGATTGGAGACTCATTAAGGGAAGGGGAGACCATGGAGATGAAAGAATTAAGCCTTGTTTGGATGCCACAACTAAGGGAAAGGGAGGGGAAAAGTTAAAGTGATAATCTTATTCGGCCGAATATATTTCCTTTATATATGTGTTTATATATTTAATTAAATAAGGTTAAAGTAGGAAATGTGTTTTAAATAAAGCTGTCCCTCTAGACTCCATTTTTTGGTTGAAAGAAAAATGTAATGTTGGAGCCTTGGAGGGGAATGAAGGTTCCTCCATTGAGATGCAACCAAACGAAATTAAACCATTAACCTTCTTTTCCTTCCCCCCTCTTTACCCTCGTTTCACCCAATCCAAATGAGCTTAAACATAAATGAGGCACACAGTACTTGTGTTTGAGTTCAAGGGTTTACCTTGTACTTTGCTCAAGTATTATGGCATAACCTGAAACACCATTGTGGTGGGTCATATTTGTTTCACTGAATTTGCAGTTTTGTAAGAATTCAATTTTCTAATGCAATTAGTGTGACATGTTAAATTTAAGATTTTGATCTTGGTCTCCCATTTTTGGTCTTGCATTAGCTTTAGATGATGTTAACTTTTCTTCTGAATTGCTTTAGTTTTGGGTAAGACTTGATAGTGCTCATATTAGAAAAATGAGTTTATTGCACCTCTGTATATACTGCATACTTTTTGTCCGGAAAGTATGCATACCTTATGGTTAAAAAGATATGATGCATACATTCTGTTGCAGTATACTTGTAACCCTCGTTTCATATTTTCCATAGCAGTGAAACTATATAGAGCAGTATATCTCCTGTGACGAGGTTGCATCTTCAT
Source organism: Pontederia paniculata (assembly GCA_001647135.1). Taxonomy (NCBI): domain Eukaryota; kingdom Viridiplantae; phylum Streptophyta; class Magnoliopsida; order Commelinales; family Pontederiaceae; genus Pontederia; species Pontederia paniculata. The sequence goes on along the minus strand of LTAE01004007.1, from coordinate 16,078 downwards.
CTTACAAAAAACATGTCTTGCTTTTCTCTGAATGTAGTTGACAATCGTCTACATATGCTATGTTCAACACAGGTCTTTGTTCGTACCTTACTTCAAGTACTTGCTCAAGAGTTGCATCCAATGTCTGACTGAGGAAGACATGGTTTTGCCGCCAAAGAAGAAAAAGTCAAAAGTAGGTGAAAAACACACCAGAGGGAAAGATAATGTTTTATCTGTCAAACAGTGGCACTTGAGAGTATTGATATTGAGGTCATTGTACCAGTGTTTCCTCTATGACACTGACCTGAAGATTCTAGAGTCTAACAATTTCCAGGTTATATCTTTATCACCTTAAACTCTCCAAAGTTTTTTTACCTTTTATTGAAGCCACAAGGAACCATGATCATCAAACGTTGTTCTTTTTATTGAAGTTTTAAGCAATTGTTGCACATCTTTTCTTGGGTCACTTGCGATTGTCAATACTATCAAGTAAATGCCAGATTAGTGCATAGACCTGAATACCTGTTTTGTTCATACTTTTTCTTTTACTACCCTTTCTTTGCACAGCAAAATTAAGCAGCATATAGAGAAACTTATCTCAGAAAGATTGTAAATCCTGCTATTGGAATATGCAACCAAATTCAAAGATGGTTACTTATTAATCTTGTAACGGCTGGATTCTTTATAGATTGTAGCTTTTAGTCTGAAAAGGTAATGTAAATCTGCTGATTTTGCTAAAAGAAATATTTGTGATAAAATGTTTTTTCGTTTAAGATTATAATTCCTTTTCACAAATTTGATTCATTTTCAAATATGGATCCAGGAAAGTACACATGAATAAATGATACAGGAAATAGGATTGACCTTAAGCCTATTTTTCACTTGTACTGAATATGTAAAAGCTAGCTTTGCTACCACTTTTCTAGAGTGAAAACATTATATAATGCTTGTTGGATTTGTTATGAAAGTCATACTAGTACCTGACTTTTGTACTATTGATACATGTTGGAAGATTAAGAAACAACAATTCGATGTCATTTGGTTGCTTATTAGAGTTGGATGTTTCAGGTACTTTTGGAACCTATCGTTCTCCAGCTTGTAGCAGTACCACCATCATCTCTTGAGCAGTTGACCGAGGTGCCTACTATTGAGGAAGTGGATGAATCATTAATTTTGTGCCTTGGTCAGATGGCTGTTACTGCACGATCTGATGTACTACTGAAACATTTAAACCATGAGGTGAGAACTGAAGAATCTACAAATTTATGGTTTTACATTGTGATTATGCCAATGTTTCGCCTGGAAGTAAAAGTTATAAGTATATTAATTTGAGTTCATAGCTAAGTTTTGAGGATGTGTTCATCGACACGTGAACTGAGCTATAAAAGAATCAACCTTGGAATTTAACCTAATTATGGGCCAGCTTTAGTGATATGGAATTTGGCCCACAACTCTACAACTATCTAGGCAGGCTCAAAAAATCAATATATCTGCTCTTTAATTTCTTCATTAAATATTTGCGATATCTGTCTATAGTTTTGCCAGGATTTCTCATGTTCAGAATTTTCTACACGCCAGGTCCTAATGCAGACGAGGAATGAGAAGACTCGTCCAAGGATTGTTGGTCTTAAAGTCATTAGATACTTGGTGGAGCATTTGAAAGAAGAGTATCTAGTAGTCCTCCCAGAGACTATCCCTTTTCTTGGGGAGTTGCTTGAGGATGTTGAGCTTCCTGTAAAAACTCTAGCTCAAGGAGTTTTGAAGGAGTTGGAGACCCTTAGTGGGGAGAGCCTTGAACAGTATCTATAAAGAGGTGGATATCTTTGATTTCCGAAGATATCGGATGTCTGCTTCTGCTCAATTATTGCAGTACATGCACTTAGAAGTTTTGCATATTTATGTTATAGTAACTGAAAGCTCAAGAAGATCTCCATGGGCAATTGTATCAGTACTGTAATTTGAGGAACTACATATGTAAAACAATTTTGTTTTAATATGATTAGGCATTTTTTAGCTTTTTCTGACATTACTGGGTAGTAAGCGTCAATGAACCAATGCTTGTAGTGTAACACCTCAGGTTTTTAAAATAAATAAGAATAAATTAAATGGGAGATATGATAAGATAAGGAAATATATAGTTGGTTAAGATTAGAAAAAGAGTTTGAATTGAAGTTAAGTTATTATATTTTCTTATCAAATTAATATTCCTAATTTTAGGTTAATTATTTTTAAAGGACTTCTAAATATATGAAAGATTATTTTATAGAATTATGATTATATACAAAGTCAGAGTTTTGATTGAATTCAAATTTTATCTAAGGATGAATTCTCTTTCTTGTTTACTCAATCTCTCCTCTCATCCCACAATTTTTTCTCCATCGAGGAGGAGCATGAAAATTTATTTAGGACAAACAAGAAGAGGATAATATGCTCAGAGAAAAGTATGTAAGTAGGATCATAATTAAGGTTCTTAATATACAGTAGAAGAATGATTAAGATAGTTTTGAATTTAAATAATTGTTGTCTCTCCGAATTAGAATGGTTGTAAAAGTTACGAATTCCTCGAAAAATGGACCGTGTTGTTTCACCACATTGCCCGTGTCCGGCGGACTTAGGCTGCGTCATCCACGACGCCGACTATTTTTCTACATAACCCCGACATGACCCAGACACGGACCACATTGGATCTCAACGCGACTGTTTTCCTCTAATGTTAAAATATGGATAAAAAAAGAAGGAAAACAACGAAGGTTCTAAACCCTAACTCAGACCGTGTGAGCATCCGTCGGTCGTGTTTCATCTCGCATAAAGTATTGATCCCAACAAAATGGATCGTGTCTTCGACAAATCCACGCCGTGTCTACAGAACTCTGGTCGTATCTTCCTCAAACATCGTGGAACGCGGACCGTGTCATCCGGTGACGCGGGTCGTGTTCTTGCATAGAAACCCAAATTGATTCTTATTGTTCCCCTTATATGCATATGATTTGATTGTATTAATTTATTGAACATGATTTGATGAACGGTGTATGTTTATGTGTCTTTAAACGATAATCTAGTCAAAATTATGATAGGATAAAATATATTAATGATTTTGATTGAATTTATGCTTGAAGAGGAGGACCCCCGGCTATTGCGTCCCCTAGGGGAGACTATTGTTATCGCGTTCCTTCGGAAACTATCACGTTCATTCGGGAACTATTGCGTTCCTTCTCTAGGGAACTATTGACGTTCCTTCGGAAACTATTGTATTGTTATGGAGACTTGGTGAGAGAGACCCCATGACCTAGCTAGCCAATTGGCACCGGAGGGACAATCCGAATCTTCTTGCATTAATAAAGACTCACATTGATTGGTAATGATTGTTTTATATAAAGCAAGATAAACAGAGAATGATATATTGATGATGACTTGAGTATATTGAAAGGAAAGATATTGGCAGCACCAGAGAATGTGTATATTGCTACTCATGTCATCCATTGNTTTTATATAAAGCAAGATAAACAGAGAATGATATATTGATGATGACTTGAGTATATTGAAAGGAAAGATATTGGCAGCACCAGAGAATGTGTATATTGCTACTCATGTCATCCATTGAATATTGATATTTAAAGAAAAAACACATCACCAGAGAGGGAAAGATATTGGCAGCACCAGAGAATGTGTATATTGCTACTCATGTCATCCATTGTATATTGGATATTGATATTGATTATCTTATTTATGATCTTTTACATATGAGTGCCAAAACTCACGGGAGGTTCATCTCCCCTACGAATTCAATTATGTAGACAAATAGGTCCAATAGATACAACGACAACGCGATAGTGTTCGTGATGAAGTGACTTGCACATGCAATAGGTCATGACATTGACTTTCGCATTGATCGATTCATAGTGTTTGACCAGTGGATTGATCAAAATAAAGTCAAGGATGTAAGTTGATAACGTCATCACGTTCGTATTTTGCTAGGTAGCGGAGTATGAATTTGGGGGCGTTACATGTAGTGTCATGTTTTCAAGATATTTGTTGGCATTTCTCATCCTAATAAGAAAGTCTTAGCTCGGTATGTTTGACAAGGATATAGTCAGAAGTGGAAATAAAAACTGGTAAGGTGGTGACCACTATTGGCGGCAATTAATAGCTCACTGAGCGATGATTGATGCAATCAGTCGGTGCCCTCGATTGTTTCAGATAGAAGGATCATGACACCCGGAACCCTTACCCGAGGAGCGGGATGAGTGATACATTCGGCAAGCCGGTGAAGAACACAAGCAAAGCTGGAGCTCGGACTGTCATCTGTTCACTCTTGTGATTGCAGCTTGAACGAATCCAAGATCTGCGCTCATGGACAAGTGATCCTCCCATGACTATGTTTTCTCTTTTCGTTCTAGTAACAATCATTCATGCTATTTGGTTTGTTCTATTCCTTAGTGAGTTTGATCTTATCAGATGAATCCACTCGAGGTCAGGAGCTGCAAGCTCAACTCGTAGTCTTTATCAGCCAAAACGACTGAGAGCACCACTGTCAATGTCATTTGCTTTGCTTGGCAGTAGGAAGTACGCAGCTTGCTTGGAATCCCATGCAATCAGATTCCTAAACTTTGGTCTACTAAGTTCAGCTGCAACTCATCCTAATCAACTCCGTGTCAGCACATTCCATTGGCATGAGATACCGTCAACTAGTCCCCGCAATATGACAGCATCTACATGTCCATTAATGATTTGTGCACAACCATATTCCTAGTTTTAGTTTGCTTCTCTCTGTCCTGTTTATTCTATTCCGTATCTCATTCAACTGATAAGCCACTTACTTACATTCCGACGAGAAGATGGCCTTCCATGTCCTCAAAATTGTATAAAGAACATTGTAAGCGATCTGATATTTTTTTCTTCAAAATATTTTGCCTCTGGACGATTTGTGAATATTACATAACAAAAGAGAAAAAAAAAAGAAAAATCTGATGCAAACTTTTCATTGTTACATAAATAATCCTGTATACGTAGAGCAAAATTACTCTATGAAGGGTGGAGAAGATAAGACTGAAACAATAACATATGGTCTTAATTCGATAGTTAATGGATTCAATTTGTAACGAATGGATTTTAAAAAAGATGAACATTTAATTTTAAATTCATCATTATTAAACCCTCAATATATATATAAAATATGAGTTTAATATATCTACAAAAGTCTTCAGGTTCTGAAAGGATGCAGAGCGAATTTTAATCATTCTTTTGACATATCAAATTTATTCGTTAATTATCTACTCTGCGCATTAAATTATATATACATATATATGTATATAAAGATTTTCTGAAACAAAAACTGAACTATGCCAGAATTCTTTTACAGGATTAAACAGTTGTTATCGTTCTGTTGAAGCAACAGATGCAAAGTTCAAAAAAAAAAAAAAAAGAAGAGAGAAGACGGTAAAACAATACTCGTCATTAAATACCATTTGCGCTTTACATCACTGGTTTGATCTCTTCACACTGCGCTGTGCAGTCGATCTCTTAATGCACTCGATCCTCTGAAGTCTGATCTGTTCTCTGAACTTGGCTATGAACTCATCAGCCTTCTTGTCTACTTCGTTCCCCTGTGCTCCTGCTTCTGCGGCAGTGTTGTTCGTGGCAATTTGCCCGTCAGGGGATCCCACGACGCCGACGTCGTCATCGTCGCCTTCTTTGTCTGAATCATCCTCCGAGGAACTCGCAACGTTGTCGGCTGCTTGGTTTCCTTGAAGCGGCTCTTGGTGGCGCGATTTGTAGCCAAACAGCTGATGCTCGCTGTCTGACCTCATTGTCCTCCTGCTCAGATCCTTCAACTCGTCCTTGAAGCTTTTCGTGACAACCTTTCTTTCTGAGGAATACGGGTGTCCATGGATTACAAATGGCGGCGGAGGCGGTGGCGGAGGAGCAGGCGGCGGAGAGGACTTGTGCAAGTTCTTCTTCTTCGTGAACAGATCCTCACTGCTCTTGGCTCTCATTTCCGGCGACAGAGACGGCCTTTCCGGCGAGGAAGTCGCCGTCGGCGCCACACGAGTCATTGAGGAAGAGCGGAAAGATGGAGTCTTTGATGGAGCTGCGTCGGAAACAGGAGGAAACAGAGGTTGAGATGGCTGTGGAACTGTTCCTGGAATGCGAAATCATATTTTTTTTAGTCAGTATTAACGAAGTCATCACGGCGAACAGAGTCATACGTATGAAGAACAAAATTTTCACAATCAAAGTTGACAATTTAGAATCAAAATTTTGTGGAAACTAAAACCGACAAGGGCGTTTTAAGCATCCATACTTACCTGCATCTGTACTTGATCCGTCCTTCGTATCCATCTTCACGGACCTTGCGCCCCATGGAATGGGAGAAGGAAGGACAAGAGTTCCCTTGGGCTCGTCCGCTGTGTGCAGAGACCCTTCGATAGCGTCATTACACGATGCATGGCGCCCGTTGGCTCTCTCGGTGGCCGGCGAGCCTTCGGCGCATGATTTCAAGCTCCGGACAGGAAGGAAGAGCGGCTTGCTCGTGGCGTCGCCGCCGCCGCCATTGCTTCCATTTGCGACCACGACCACCGGCTTGTTCCTGATATACTGAGAACTCCACGTCTGTACCTTGCCCGCATCCGAAGCGCTCTGTTGACGAGGGACGTCGACCTCGTCGTCATCGCCGCCGTCGTTGTCGTCATCAAAGACTGCTTCCGAGCCTTGCAGGATGTGCGACACGTACGCTTGCGGGCTCTCTTCATCCTTCCACTGCGCCGTCTCCTTCCCCTCGTCGAAGTCCGTGTTGCGGTGGCTGAACAGGCCGTAGGATATGGCGATGCCGACCAGCAAAAGGTGGAGAAGCTCCCAGCTTCTGTTGAGGACGCTCTGGTTCATGAACTCGGGGGCTTCGGAGGGCAGAAGAGGGAGCACGGCCATGAAGACCACGAAGATGGCGAGCTTGTACAGGAACCTCGTCGAGTACTGTTGGCCCTTCGCCGCCAACTTCGGGGCTCGCAGCTTGGTTGGGTGGAGAAGTGCGCTTGGGTCGGCCATTAACGGAGGAATAATCGAGGAAGTCAAGCTGCAGCTGCCGAACTCTTTGCTTATGGCTCAGTAATCGTTTTAGAGCTTTGCTTTCTTTCGAGTTGCAGAGAGGATGAGGAGGGAGGATCTTTTGGAAGACTTAATGGACAAGGAAAGAAAGTTGAAAAAGTGTGTGAGAGAGAGAGAGAGAGAGAGAGAGAGAGAGAGAGGATGATGAGGCTGCTGTGTTTTTAAGAAGGCTTTTGAAGCTGCGTTGCCTCTGTTTTTGGCCGCTCCGTTACAAAATAGTGGAATCTACCTTTTACTCTGTCCATGACCTACTTTGTAATACGGAGATAACAATAGATGACAGGTATTTGTTTTTTGCAAAGTAAAGGATAAATTTCACTCCAACTATAACCTTAATATTTAGTTTTATTGTCATTTAATTTTTTTTTCTTGCGCTACTAATTTTTTAAACTGACAAGTTTGATCATCAATTTTCTTTTATTTCATTCAATAAGTTTGCATACATAAGTATTCTATATCATCACAACTATAATAAAAATACATTAATCAAACTTTTCATCCTATCAAATAAGGTCAATTTAATATTACACGATTAATAGTCTGTATCGTGAAGTCAACATAATATATTTTACTATAATAATAGTATATAACGTTAAATAATTAGTATAATGAAAAAAAAATTGTACCTGATTAACAATCGAGCATATAAAAAAATTTAAAGGATTATTAAAAAATATTAGGATCTAAGGACTATAAGTAAAATTACTTTAAAAGTAAATTATGATATGTCCAAACTTGTAAAATATATGAGGTCTATGTGCAACTCCTAAATTTAGTGTTAAAAAATCCGTATCTCTCACCAGTAATATTTCTAAAATTATATTTTACGACCTCTTCTTTTTCGGATTCAATCAGATACTAACTGAATCAATCAATAAGAATAATACATGATCGCTATTAAAAATGAATGATAGAAAGATACTTGACTCATATTATAGGCGGAGGGAGGGAGAATCTGGATCATATATTAAAAATTAGTTATTTAATAAGTAATATTGATTTTGATGCTTAAATTTTGAGTTTGAATCTTCTAACTAAATAATTATTTATGTGATCAATCTGTGCAAAAGTTTTTTCTTTGATGAATATTTTGAAGACTAAATTGTATATATGAAAAAAAATTATACTATCAATAATAATATCATTCTCAATAGATTTTAAAAAATAATATTTCGTTGAAATTATTTATTAAATAATGTTTGTCTGCCCTCTATATATTTAAAATATTTTTTTATTATTAACTGACTAACTTGTCTAACTCCGCTCTTGCTCATATAACAATTTATTATATGATATATTAGTCTCAAAATTGAGGGGAGACAAATATTAGTAGTCCGAATTTATGACCTTGCACCGACATTTTTTGAAAGAAATTATTTATCTCCTCCTGTCGAATTATTAGGTGTTAATATCTCTGAATTATCGCTTCACATTGGATTAATTCAGTGAAAAAAAAATGACTGAACTTTCTTTTTCTATTTTGACGTGGAATATTATCCTTCTTCCTAAAGTTTGTCCGCAACATTTACTCTCCCTGTCCTAACTTTACTCTACAATTAAATTGTTTTTAATCATCATTATTCATCAATTTGCAATTCCTTTGATCGGATATTGATGACGGTTTCAATTTTTCTGACCAAGTCATTAGTCATCTATCAAAAATATTACAACTTACATTGTGCTACGATAAGTCTGTAATTCTATATAAAAAAATCAAAATACTAATAACAACCAGCCAAGGAGACTATTGAGAGAAGATCGAAGAAGGTTTGTACATAAATTGAAGTTTCGAGTCCGCTCTAAACTATGAGCATTAAAGATTTATCTTTCAACTAGTTATTAGTTTTTTCTTTTTAATTTGCCCTCTTTTTTTTTAAAAAAAAGGATGAAATTAGCTATTAAAGAAGGTAGTTGGATTCCGTATACAAAATTTTGGATAACTTAAAAAGTGAGTTATCCGACCAAAATTCGTTTATGTAGATCTGTCATAGCTGATCAAAAAATGAGCGACGTTGTTAGCTACTTGCTACAAATGCTTAAATACAATTTCATCAAATTATTATCAGAGACTCCATATGTCATATATATAACATTTTTTATGCACCATATACATCAAATCTGCTTGAGCACTAATCCTGATGTAGGAGTCATGCCTCAGCTGTATGCATGATTTGAAGTTCAAGTTATGAATAGAGTCCTAGTTAGATTTGTTAGATTAGATCATATTAATTTACTATTTTATTTATGTTAGGAGTCTTATTTTATTTCTGTTAGGAGTCTTATTTTATTTTTGTAGGAGACTTCCTTTTCCTATTTTGTTTAGAGTCTTAGTTGGGGTGAAATTAGTGTTATGAAACCCTATAAAATATGTTCTGAAGAATTGTTTTGAGGATATTATTCAGATCTCATAAATAAAATTCTCTTTATTAAACCCTTGGTGTTTTTCAAGTTGCAGAACAGATTCGTCTAGTTCTGTGTTGGCCTGAAAATTTTATTTCAAGCATGTTCTTTCTCTTTGCGTGACAATTTTGATATACTAAGTGTATCAGATTACTATGATGACCCGCAAAAGTTAACTTTCTGTTGTTGTGCCGCTGTTATCCCACATCAAATCCAATCAACATTTTAGAGTCAGCTTCACAATGGGTGATTCGCAAATTAAGTTGTCGGCATTGTAGCAAGCCACACCGAAGCTCCCAAGCTTATGCTTCTACTGCTGACTTCACGTTGGTGTTGAGGGCACCAAAAGATTAGTTATTTGATCTATCGGATTGTAATCAAGATTGATTGACACAGATAACTAGCGAGTTTGTGCCCTAAGATATAGGAACCTGGAGCTAGTAGCCGAGGTTCGAGCATCCTGAGTTTTCAATTTGATTAGAGGAATGACTTTTTTCGCGTGTGTCCTCGAACAACGGATTAGATAACCTCGGATTACCGATAGATTTCGATCGAAAAAAAATACCGTGAATATATAGTAATACATTATACTTATTATTCCCGTGACAGAACTAATGGTATTCAACTTTCACCATGGTATTCTAAGGTCATTTTCTTATTTCTTCTCATAGGTTAATAATGGGTTCTGACTGTATGTGTATCTTTTGGAACAAAAGAAAAGTAAAATCAAATGCCTCTCTTCTTAAATGAAAAAAAAGAATTAAATCATGTCTTTTATCAGCTCCTAGTTGCATGCATATATATCATCAATTAAGCCAAAATCACCTTCAAGTTCGATTTTACTACTGTGCTATTGTTCATAAATGCCTACACTTAAGCTCAAGCTGTCAGTGTGATTGAAAGGCAAGGAAGATTGAGATAGTAAGCAGCTGAGGAGCATAGTAGCAATCCTCTGTTATTGCAGGAAAGGCGATGGCATTTGGTACCATGTGTTGTGGGTTCTGCCATTGGGATGGAAACCTTTGAAGCAGGAGGATTTTAAGGTACGTAAAAGCTTTAATTCTTCGCTTTTGGTGATTCTTTGCTGTTCAATGGTGCTTTGCAGGGGCATAAAATTATGCTCCGCCTTTAAATTCTCACGCTGTATTTTATGCAAGTTAATGGAAACTTCAAGGTGTAACTGGAATTGATGCTCTTTGTTTATTTTGGCTTTGCTGTGTATGAACTTTATACCAACAGATTTCTCGTGCCCATGATGGCTTTAACTTCTATGTGTTATCACCTTCTCGATAGTTTAGTCTTCATACATTTTATATTTGTTATTTGGATGAACCAGAAAAATATTTTTTGAATCATGAACAACAATGAATCTCACCTTTTTAATATAGAATTATTAATAATTTTAAATATTTAGACGAGTTTTACCATATATATACATCAGAAATTAAACACAATGTTTTTTTTTAAAAAGATGGGCGCTTGGTAACCGTAAGAAGTGATGAATAGAATAGCGTTGGTCCCACGCCACCAAGATGCCAAATGGTGGTTTAAGTAACAGGGCATGCATGTGGCAGATGTTCTTCACGCATTCTAAGGCAAAAATTAGATGCTATCCTACGATTTTATTTCTGTCGGCGTCTATTGGACGTGTATGGTCATAATGGTCTTGTTGATGGCTGATTAATATTTAAAAGAGATATTTGAGAACTTTTATTTTCAGGGTAGTTCGAACTTTTTCTTTTTTTTTAAAAAAAGAAACTTTTGATCTTCTTTGCAACCGAAGTCACAATGAGCGAAAGTTTAACATCGAAACGTAATTATAAGTGGCCTTATGATGCCTAAGTATTAAGTAACTTTAAGCAACCCAGAAGAATCAAGGTGACTCTCAAGGTTAAGTTCATCACCTAATTGCATTCTTACCCATGCACTACTACTTTTATTATGATCAATGAGCAAAGCCGGGCGCCGGGCGCCGGGAGCGAAACTAGGACTTTATATTATGATTGTGTTGGCAAATTCAAAAATAGAGTTTATATCAAAGTTTAAATGTGTCGAGCCACTATTTTATTTATAATGAAATATTTGATAAATTATTATAAATATTAGCGATTGAGTAATAATATATTTCTATTAGAATTTGATGAATGAAAAATATAGATTAAACGTCCATTCCAAAGTTATCCCTCCTCTTCTATTAAAATCTTATATTTTAGTTATGCATTAACTTTGTAATATTATTGACATTAGTACAAAGAAGTTTCTACTATATATTTTTTTGTTTATGCATGAATAATCTAGTTTAAAAATATTACAAACAAATTAATTATATATTATAAAAAAAAGTTTTTTAAAGAATACATAATATTAGAAATTAAATAATTTATCATATTAAGCCATTAAGCATATTTATGCTATTTAACAATTACCAATTAATTTAATCATTATATTTACTAAAAAAAAGCTTATGTAACATTCTTTGACAACACTGCGACTCTTGATAGTTGATCGAAGATGTCATCAATCCACGGTAGAGGATACTTATTCTTGGTGGTCGTCTTGTTAAGCATATTATAGTCGATGCATAGCTTGAGTGATACATCTTTCTTCTTTATGAACAAGACCAAAGTGTGCCGGGGCGCGACACTCGATCTGATAAATTTATTATCTAACAACTCTTGCAGTTGTTTCTTTAATTCATGTATCTCTGCAAGTGTCATTTAGTAAAGTGCCTTTGAGATTTGAGTTGTTCTTGGCATCCGCTCTATCCGGAAGTCCACTTCTCTCTAAGGTGGTAAGCGATAGATTTCATCTAGAAAGGCATCCATATAATCTCTGATGATGTTCAACTATTGTGTTCTTGGCCAGATAGTCTCTACATCCACTCTCGAGCAGTTGTTGTGCTTAGATCACTATCAATAGCATCTTGTTATCGTTTATTGTCCTTCCTTTGATTATTTTTTGTTGTTTCTGGTGAGAGTCAATGACCATCTTTTTCTTCTTGCATATGAGTACAACATCATGATAGGATAGTTAGTCCATACCCAATATGATATCATACTTCTTTATGGGAATGACTATCAAGTCTAGTACATTGGAGATATACTTGGTGGCATGGAAGGTGCCCATAAGTATGGTTATATCCTTCATGCATTTCATATCATGTAAGGTTAAGTTCAATGTAGCAGAACAATCACTAGATATAAATAGTGCTACACACTCGAATCTAATAAGACATTCATAGTGACTTCAACTATGTTCTTCTCACTCATTATAGAGAATATTTCTTTAAGTCACATCGCCAATCATTAATAATACCTTCTCGATTGGAAACTATTAATCTTCTTACCATTAACATGTTGTGTGATATTGACTTTTTTTCTTAATCTAACTTCTCGTTAAGTCATTTCAACTTCACAACTTAAAATTTTTTAGTGTGGGATAATAAAATTCTTGTAGTCCCTTGAGGTTTATTTCTCGTTTTAGAGATATCTAGTTCTAAGAGTTCTAACTTTTCTTGAGGTCATGGTTCTTCTAAACATTATATAGGAGATGAAAGTTTTTCTTCCTGATCTTGGGTGGCTCTAGTCTGGCGGTTAACAACACATCTAGGAGCCATTTGTATACATATATCATAAAATAATCATGTCAATCATAATCGGATTAGTGCCTTACTAAAAAATAAACTTAATTATAGTTGGTGCTGCGACTACTCGTGATATTTTGCACATGACACTCTAATATTGTGGGACGTCAAAAGAGTCCCGATGTTAGCTCGCATACCTTAATTATAACGCCTCTACAAGCACATCCCGCCACGTCGTAGGATACTCTCTTGAGAGCGCTACACATCATCATACTATATATTGACTTTATAGTTGACTCTTTGAACAATCAACAAAATACAAAATAATAAAAAACTTCAGCATTCAACTTTCATAACATAAATAAGTGGAAGTCTTACATAATACAATAAGCTATCTCAAAAAGTCTTACTAATACAATTCGATAGAAAAGACTAAAAGAGGATACACTAAGGATCACTTAATCGTATGCAATATCAGTCACTATGAGCATCTGTCGCCACATGCATCACCAATCATCACCTATGTGGATCACTCACATGTAGAATCCAAAGCAGGGGAAAAGCACCTACCATGAAATATGATGCCCAATGATGTAATATAACAATAGATATATATGATATGATAAATAAATGTAGCAATAAGATAATGACATGGTCAAAATATCAATTATTCCTTTAGCATAAGTTTTTTTCTTACTCAACTTTCATCATCTCTTTAACATACTTACTTTCATGCATATTTTCATCTTCTTTATGCTTTCTAGCATCAAAAGTGAGCTATGACAAATAGTCAAACATCAATCACTTTGAGCATACTTTACTTTACATTAGGAGTAAGCTAAGACTAATGATCAAACATCAATTACTCCATGCATACTTTACTCTACATAAGGAGTAAACTATGATCAAGAGACAAACATCAATTACTCGACATCATAAATCATCATACTTTCATCATTCGATCATCTCTTATCTTTCATCAATCAGTCATCATCTTCAATGATGCATCATTATCCTAAACTATCTTATGCAATGTGACACTGCAATAATTAGACCAAGTGATTATCTTTGACTTATTCATTAGTGACTATAAATGACTTTAAGGGTTACTTGATAACTTTAAGATTGTTCATAAGTCTTGAAGGTATCACTAATGAGTCAATGGTTGGTGCACAATTCATGTCCAATGAGGATGCTTGAGAAATCTTTTTGATGTAGGGCGGAAAAAAGCCAAACACCAAGAATTGAGTGACAATTACCCTACTCATCTTATCTTTAAAACACTTTGCTCCCAACCTTTAACGATATATGACGACCTCATCATTTAATTTTGGTGAAGCATTATTACCTTTTATCCTATTCACATAATTAATCCTAGATCATTAGAACAACTATTCATTTAGATAAATCAAAATAACATCCAGTAGCGTCGACAAGGGTCGTGTCAGTCACGAACATGATCTATGTCTAGTGCTGGACATCACGACACTGACCGCCTAAAACGGGCGCTAACATGGGTCGCGTCAGCGGATGACACGATCTATTTTCGATCTGTTCGTCACTATAACATAAACCTATTAAAACACGCTTCGTGTTTTAGGCCATGTTCGGCCTCCGAAGTGTGTTGCGTTGTGGTCCATTTCCTTCATTAAAATAATCAAACCAACGCGTTAGGGCCACGCGGGTCATTTCGTCTTCCAAGCTGAGCTATTTTCCACGACTATACGTTTAGGGTTTCACTATTCATTTTTTTTGCTGACGCGGACCATGTCCGATTTAACGCTTGTCGTATCACACTCATTCTTTAAGTATAACAAAATAATACTTTAATCTGCAACATGATCATTACGTCATGTGAAATAAGTTGTGTTTGGTTCATCAAGCCGCGTTCATCGAAACAACAACGCGGGTTTCTTGGTGTTGAGATGCGGGTCATGTATGGCGAGGACGCGGTCCTTGTCTCACACATAATACGACATTTAAGGCTCGTGTTAACATACGCAGACCGTGTCCAAGGCGGACGTGGATTGTTTTCTGTCAGTGCACTATATAGTAATAATTAATTATACGACATTTTAAGGCTCGTGTTGACGAACGCGGATCGTGTCCAAGGCGGACGTGGACTGTGTTCCGTCGGTCACTATAATTATTAATAAATAAGAACATGTCGTCCATGCATAGAAAACCATTAATTAATCTAGGTTGAATCAAATTGTTCATCTAGATTATTAAACAAGGATTAAACACTTTAATTATCATCTTAAATTATCATTACCCTAGCATGCAATCTATTTATCTTGAACATATTTATCTAAAAAGATTAACTTATTTACGTATCGAATCTTGTAAAATTATTCTTCATTCTTCTATCGCGTTCTGTTGATCCTCCATGTTGCCCTTGGTCTCCTTCATGTTCCCCTATAGGTTTGTCATAAATCTTAGGAGAGAAAGAGAGAACTAATAAAGTGGGAGAGGGAAATGAAGAGTCACCTAATGGGAGAGAGAAAGAGAGACAGAGAGAGAAGAGAGGAGGGAGATACCATGGTGGCTAAGACTTTCTAGGAGAAAGAAAATAATAGGAGTCTTTCTTTCTTATAGATCTATTTATAGGATTTTCATCTAGGATTACTCAAAAATCTGATCTCACTCAAGCTCCTCTTTTATTAAAATCTCATTAAAATTTTATCATTTATTTAACCTTAAATTTAATATTATTTACTTATTAATACAGGTAGTATTGAAAATTAACATTAGAATTAATGTTTCAAATTTATTTTCGTTGTGAGCGTTATTTTCTAAGCTATAGTTAAAAGTATGTTAGTCGGTGGTAATGGCTACAAATATTGAGTGTTAGGGCCTGTTTGGATGATTTGTAATTTTTTTACAATGGTTTAAAATACTATAGTAATGCATTTGTCAAAAAGTCACTTACAATGAAATACTTTTTGATGTAAAAAATTTCAACAGGGCGTTTGGATTGTAGGATCTAGATGACACCAAGAGGGGTGGGGGGGG
>LTAE01004006.1:0-34432 GCA_001647135.1 Pontederia paniculata | reverse complement strand
GCATGTGTGAGGTCGACGGACTAGAGTAGTCCTGTTATACTTGCTTATTAGCATTTACTTATGAGTAGGAAACTTGTATAGTTCCTAACTTTCTATTTGTTCCATATTATTCATCTGTTTTGTCCGTACGGATGTGAGATGTTGATTATATCCCACATGTGAATTTTTGAGGGCCGGTGTTCCTCATATTCGTATTATGATGTCGAGTCATCGTGCTCCTGTGATCACAGTCTATACATTTTATGGGCAGTTGTCCCTTTTTATGTTTATATTCAGTTTATATAAATTGTTGTATACATGGGCATTTTTGGCACACTTCCATTTTACGTCGAGATGCTGCCGAAAATTTTTGGCAAATCCATGACTTGGATTAGATTTATTTCCATTCTTTCGCAACGTTCAAATATTTGATCTTGATATAGTGTTATACCTATTTTACCCTCTCGTGACGGCTAACGATCGAATATGTCGGGGTGGGTCGTCACACTAACAGCCACTACAACTTAAATCATGATTATGATAGGCTTTGTTCTCCCCAATTCCTCAAATCGCAGTTGTGAAATGCCATTTACAGACCGTGAAGTCCAGCAGCAGGCTGCAAAGACATTTTTTGAAGCACTTGCCATCATGCTTCCTCGAATGCGACTTTCGACATGATGTACAAGTTGCGGTTGTCACAATGACCATCCCAGAATATTGAAGATCAGAATGCTATCCGAGAGAGCCCATCGATCATCTTATCAAATGGCTTCTTCAAATTATTTCGCGAGATGACGATCAGAGGAGGAGGACCAAGATGTACAAATAAGGGAAGTTGGTCCCACCCATTTCTCACATGACGTCACCATGATGATTTTCAACATGCACGACGATTACTCATCATGTTTGACAACATCGAGGTTGGCCACTCATTTCGCACATACAAGGAGATTACCCTGGAGTTTCTCGTGTCCCTCGTCATCAACTAGTGCCAACCAGGATGGACCATCAAATTTATGCTCTACAATAGAGAGTTCGTGCTTTCACTAGCAGAGTTTAGTGAAGCTTATCAGTTAGCCAGTGTCGAAGATGACGACATTCCAGCACACTTTTCGGGCCGAGATTTCTAAAGGACCATCACTAGAAAGGGACATCTCAACTATCAGCTGGCCAAAAGAACAAGAATTCAAAATCCCATCCTTCGTTATGCACATCAAGTTTTGTCTTGTTCTATTTTTGCTAGAGGTGACAATGAGGGAGCGGTGAACTCCATCAAATTATTCTTTCTTGATTCCATGGTGTGGGCGAACAAGATCAATGTGGGGGCTTTCCTAGCACGACACCTGATGAGGTTCGCTGAGAAACATAGTGGATAAATTGTTGTAGGGGAACTTATAACCCCAATAGCGAACTATTGCCGCCTCAATCTTGAGGATCATAGGAGTAAGAGTTTGCACCATGAGTTCTTGAACCTATACATGGTCACTAAGATGAGGTTAGTTGACAAAGTGGATGATCCATGGGCATTCATCTTCAAGAATAAGACAGAGTCCTTCCTAGTGACTGAGATCGATCATTCACCATGTTCAACCACGCCAATTGGATTCTGTTGCCAGAGCGAGTGCCTCCGAACGTCATGCCATTCCACCACACCATGCTGAGAGCGGGGGCGAGGAGACAGAGTCTAAGCCTGAGCCGGACCACGATATTGCTGATATGATGATAGAACCTCCTCAGGGTGCCCCTAGTCAGTCACCACAACCGCATTCATCTTTTTAGTTTTCTTCTTTTCAGGTCAGTCTGACAGCGAACCAGAGTTAGTAGCAGCAACACTATGATGAGCTCCCGGCATACCACCAACAGGAGTATGACCTTTTGCGTCACGAGCATATGCAGCAATATGAGGATCTTCACACGTGCCAAGGACCATGTTGAAACGATGTTGAGGCACCACGAAGACTACCACATTGTTCAGGGGCATTATGGAGCTCTCCTTCCTCCACTTGATTACTAGGATCAGTAGACTCACACGGTTGTAATTTTCTTTTTTCTTTACATTTTTGCATGTTTGATTTTGTCATTATCATGTACTTTTGTTTTTTGTTTTTGCTATGTGTATTCAACTCCTTCCATTTACTTTCCGAGGACAGTGAAAAGTCCAAGTGTGGGTGAGTGTTGTCATTATCTTGTTTAGATTTGCATTTTCACATACACGTAATTTTCATCGAAATTTAATAATTAACTCCCTACATGAATCTTGATTGTTTCTTTTGTACACAAACTAGGACCACATGTTTTAGCCTATGAAATTTCATTTTCTGATCTTTCACAATTATTGTCGTATAGGGCTTTAGAAAGTAAAAATGTTGCACTTAGACTTGTGATTCTTAGACTACTTTTCTATACCAGCTCAAATAATTCTTTCTTATCTTTATATAATCTTGATTAGAGTACCACTTTTATTGAAAACATTAAGTATCGAGTGAGCTTTTTCATTTTCTAGAAAAATTGTATGGAGTATAATATGAGCATAAAAGCAATAAAGAGGGGAGGATTGTGCTATCTGGACCCAGAATGTGTTCGGATAATTAGATCCATAGGGGATTCTTGCTTGGCGACCTAAGGCCAACTGGTCCGGAATCTGCCGAATGAAAACTCGTTACATGAACCATCCTATGCAATATAGAGAAGCACATGGATACATGACTCACTACTTAAGTTCGAAACTCCAATTTAGAACTTCAGAATGTTCGAATAAGTATGCCCATTGGGTGTTCATCACCTGGTACCTTAAGGCCATCTGGTTTGATAGTCATCAGTCAAAATCTCACTACACGAACTTCTTTGCACAACTCTACTTGGAGGATAGAATTGTGAAAAATATAATTGAGCATAAAATGAAAATATTATATAAGCCCTTAAGATTATTTGATACTTAGGTTTTCACACTAATGCTATTGAGAGAGAGAGAGAGAGAGAGAGAGAGAGAGAGAGAGAGAGAGAGATGTCATGTACTTTTAGAGAGCTGGGAGAGAAGAGTTTAAGTATGTTTGGGAGTCAGAAGGTCGACAGGGGTTGGGAACAGTGGATATGTGATGAGATATTTGGCAATGCTCGTGAAAAGGTTAGAAGAAGGGAAATTGACTAGATAAATGTAGGGAAAGATGGATGTCTTTAATTTCCTGAGTTTAGTTCTGTTTTTTGCTTAAGGACAAACAAGCGTTCAAGTGTGGGGGAGTTTGATGCATGTAAAAAGTGTCATGCATTTCATATCATTATGCGCATTTCATGCATGTTTTCGATTTATTTGTTTTTTATTTGACATAAAGAGTTAGTGAGCTGCTAAATTTTTATTTTTCGTGATCTCAAGGAAAAAGGATATAATTTTGCCACAAAATGAGCATCACAATAAATTCATAGCAATGAGAAGAGTATTAATGACCGTTACATAACCACGAAGATGCAGCATTATTTCATGACTGTGAGAAGACATTTAACGGTCATTACAGAAGGCCCTCAAATGGAACCAGTACCATCACATGCATGAAGATCATTTTTCGGGGGTGCTACCAAAGGGAGATGTTCACACGCAAAGTCACTTCACGAGCGTTAATTTAGGATCGCGACTGCGACAATACCTCATTTCCCCTCATTCACGACCATAAGGTCAGACTTACGAGTCGTTAACTATGTCGTCACCTCGTATACTTCACGAACACTCTCAGAAATCCTAGGAATAGAAGCCTGAAGATATAAATACTAATCAGAGCATTTGGAGAGACTATCACCAGGTGTTTGGTCGTATTTTACTATGGAGATAGAGCAGAACATTGCCGAAGTCATATAGGGAAATCAAAAGAGACAATTGACAATGCCTCTTGTGTCATCCTTACCTCGTGATCTATTTTGAACGCTTATCACTTGTATTTCCTCCATCTTTGGAGTTATTATCATTAGGATTTTTTTATTTGAACTCCTACTTTGGAGATTTTTTATCTGCTTTGAGTTATTGGAATTTTTATAGTATTTTTCATTACTACTCTTAATGTTTTTCTATCCGCGGTGATTTTTTTTTCATGCTTGATGTTTATCCGAGAGGAAGGATTGTGCATGTGAGTCATCCTATGTTAGAACTGATTTAGGTTAAGCCTATGCATGAAAATCATAGTATGGAGAGAAATCGAAAGGGTCCTGGATTCTGTAGTCGTCTGAGAGAAATCGAAAAAGATTTCAGACTTACAAGGAGAATCACTAACGTGTTAGGTCTGGATTTATGCGAGGTTAGAACTCGAAAAGGTTAATCATTGTGTAGTTCAGAGCTTAATAATTAATTCAAACATGAAACACTGGTGGATTAAAACGATAGAATTTCTTTTGTTAGATCAGAAATCTCATTTCCTCTTAGATCTATACATTTCTCAATTTGGTGATTTAGATAGAACATTATTCCTCTTATCTTGTTGATCTTACTGCCATCGACCTAGCCTATGATTATTTATTTTTATTTTATTCTTTTGTTCAAAAACTAAAATGCAATTTTTATCTTCAACCTCAGTTTAAATTAGATTTAGTGGATGATATTCTAGCGTTTAGGGATCAACACCTCTCATCACTTTATTACTTGCATGACTAATATACTTGCTATTCCATACGTGCAATTTCGTAGCATCAAAGAAAGTCGAAGATATTATATTTTGATGTTAATTAATTTTTTGCACTAGTAATCAAAACCTTGTGAGGTTATAAGTTAATATTTTATCAACTAAATTAACTTATCAACTAAATTAAGTATCTTTTTTGTTCATGTTTAATGTCATTGAATTTTACATGCAAATTGTTGGACTACATTTGATATTTAGTCATCGAGATGTTCATTATATTGATGTCTTTTCAGGTTAAACAAAATTCAAAATTGAAAACTTTAGATGTAAATTTTGGAACAAATTCAACAACTTATATATCATTCAGAATATTTTAAAAATATTCGATATATAAGAGTTAAACATGTTATACATTTCATTTTCCTTTTTTGATATTATATCATCTATATTCGCCAGTTTTTGAAGAAAAAGAGTTAATTTGAGACATCACAAATTCACTTATGCGACTAACTGATCCATTCTGAATTTGAGTTGAGAGACAATAGTTAATGACTATGTCTAACATTATTTGAATTCATCGTTTGGTAACTCAATTTATTAAATCGATTTAGGTTGGAGATGTTAGGACGTTGGTCAAGACAACATTTAAAACATAGGCATTCAACGTTTCAAATTTATTCCTACTTTAACCCTCTTTTTCTTCACTTTTATCTATTTGATCAAATTGATGGATTTTTTTGTACCACATGCAACCAAATATTAATATTCATTCATCTACCAATTATTAAACATGGCTGATATTTTAAACCAATTTGTTAAAATTTGAGACATGTTATTGATAATTTTCTATTGCATGTTTAGTTAAAAAAATAATGCTTTTCCAATTGAAATCAATTTTTTTTCTCTCCACAAGTTCACTTTTAAAAATATAAAGATATTTCATAAGACAATTTTTAATGAGCTCAAATGTATACAATTAAAGCAAAAAATATGAATCAATAACATAATATATTTATACTTATATTATCAGCTAAGTCAATGCTATTTTGATCAGACATACTTAAACTAATTCAATTAATATATTCATCATGAAATATTTATTTTTTTCTGATCTAGAGCTATTTATATTAATTAGCATTTGATTAATTCGATATTCAGATAAGAGTGAAAAATAATGAATTTTTGATCAAATTGATGATTTATAAAATCAAATTCGGGACTCTGACTCTAATACAAAATTTTGCGATTCAATTATACCAATTGAACTAAAGTTGTAACACTTATTTTTAATCCTGAGTAAAACTTTAATCATTAAAATAAGTAATTCGTTTATCAAATAACATAAAATCGTTATTCAACAATGAGAAATAAATTCATAAAAAGATCCCTTGGGCAACGTGCCCAAGTAACGTTGGCAGGTAGGAGAGCAGCACAACGATCATCCACCCTTTTCGCCAAACCCCGTAGAACCATCTCAATCACTCCTCCTCTGCCAAATACCTAATTTTATTCGAACCCCATCGCACCTTGTGCTCTCATTGGTGGCGAAACCTGTTCGGCGTTTGACGGCGCGTACATATAATTCCTTACCGCAGTTCTGGACAATCTTAACCCACATGATCCAACGGTTTCTCCCGCGTCCGATCGGCCGAGTTCTTATCTCAGCCGTCCAAAACAGATTTCGACGGGTAGGTAACGTGACGACGAGGGGGACGGTGGAGGACACGTGTCCACGTCGCCGTCGGGGAGTTCGCTCTCTCCAGTTTTAGCGATTCGTTTCGGGACGATTTGGGGGATTAGGGCACGAGAAGTCGTCGGTCGATCGGGACGGGGGGGCCGAAGCGTTGTAGATATCGCCGAGGTAGATCGCTATCGGAAGGGCACACATCAATGCTCTGCTGAGGTCGATTTCGATCGGAATTGTGGCCGATCGGAGGAGGAGTAGCATCCGGCGTCGGCGGATTTTGGATTTGGAACGTTTAGGCTTCTGGAGCTCAATTTCGGTAGTGGGGAGTGGGAAAGTTGAGATCTTTCTGCGGCGGAAGCTCCGGAGGCCCTCCCCGTGTTGTGAATACTTGAGAGGGCAAAGGTCTGCTGGTGGTGAGTTATGTCGTTCGCTTCTGCTTCTGCTTTTAAGCTGCTTTGATTCAAAGGCAGGCCTTTTCTCCGAACCTCGTTCACGAAAGTTGTGATCTCTATGTGGATTCGGGTGATTTTTGGTCTTTCTTGAGGATTGCCGGAAGTTTTCTTATGGATATTTGGAAGTTAATCTGATTTGCTAGAATAATACAGCTTTCCATTTTGCATACTTTTCTGTATTACAGGCTTCCATTTCTTTTATTACATTAGTCATTTTACAAGAATTGTCTGGTATGAACAGTCTTCCTGGGGTTTCAGCTAGTTGGATGATTGAGCATAGTATGTAATACACAGTATGTCGCATTCTAGTTGGATTGGATTTGAATTGCGCTGTTCTTTTCTCATTTCTCGTGACCTTGTAGGACAATGGCTTCACTGGTGGATCCTCCAAATGGAATGGGGAACGAAGGAAAACACTACTATTCTATGTGGCAAACTTTGTTTGAGATTGACACGAAATATGTTCCTATCAAGCCAATTGGAAGAGGAGCTTACGGCATTGTTTGTTCGTCTATTAACCGTGATACCAATGAAAAGGTCGCAATCAAGAAGATCCATAACGTCTTTGATAACCGTGTGGATGCCCTTAGAACTTTACGGGAATTAAAGCTCCTTAGGCATCTTCGGCATGAAAATATTATTGCTCTGAAGGATATCATGATGCCGCCCCATAGGAGAAATTTCAGGGATGTCTACCTTGTTTATGAACTCATGGATACTGATTTGCATCAGATAATTAAATCCTCTCAGCCACTTTCTAGTGATCATTGCCAGTATTTCCTCTTTCAGGTACGCTGACTTGAGATTTGAATTCCTTTCATATAATTTATTTCTACAAGAAATAAATATACCTAGAAGGTGGTTCATATTGGACCTAAATCATGTGCCCTAAAAGTAATTAACTTATGATTCCTTTTTCCTTTTGAGATAAACTTATGAAGTCTTTTTCTTGGATAAGATATTATTACTTTTCCTCTTTCTCCCCAAAAAGGAACATTTTCTCTTGGACAATAGACATTAAAAATTAACTCCTTATGAACTTTTGTTATGATAAATCTACTAATATTCTTCATTATGGATCCCTATAACAAAAGAATAAGAAGCAGACATATAGGGATGACATCCCTTTCCTAATATGTTGCTTTAGTTGATTGTTTCATGCTGTTAGATTTCAGAAGATGAGACAAGAAACATCAATACATTCGACATGACTGACATAAAAGAGGAACCATAACAAGGACAAAGATACATGAAAACAATCATATACAATACAAATCAGTTAATAATCAGTCTTGCATTGTCATAATTGAAAATTGAAGAAGCAGTGGCACTAGTTCCTCAGGCATGACCATGCACTTTAATCTTCCAAGGGCGATAAATGTATTTAAGAATTCTATATACAAATACTTGTTAGCTTTCCTTTTGCTTTTTTGTTCTGCCTGGTAGATCTATCAGTTATGTTAGTTATGTTCCCAGCAAGTACTGAAATAAGAAGTCAGATCTCATGCTGTATTAGAAATACTAGTTGGATTCTACCCAAGATAACATACTAGTTGGCTAAAACTAATGAAGTAGACCTGGCATCAGTCGAATAGTTTTTTCATATAAGAATCTTCGATGAAACCTTTCAGACTCATTGTTTCATGATCCCAGGACCATGCTTGTGATTTTGATCTATACTTACATCCTGACTGATTACTAAAGTTTTCATAAAATGAAACTCTAATCGTGTATCTGATTTCGAATATGCAAGAGAGGTAAGTAGAAGACCCACTGGTGTTTTCTTAGAGGACAAGTATAGGGCTGCGATGTAATCATCATCTTGATGCAGATATCCTCTTGTTATTTACATATATTCTAAAGTTACATTTTAAACTTTGCTTCAACAGATTATGCAATAATGCTTTATTTTCTGAAATTTTGGTGGTTCCATAATTCAGTTTTGGCAATACTAATCGGCATAGATATAGAAATGCTTGATGGAAAAAGCAAATTACTGAAATACCAAAGAAGCAAAGAATAATTAGTGAGATATGTTTATTGACCTTTAGTTTATTTATCACATCAGATATCTTTGGGGTGTACATAATGGCTAATGTTTCCAATGAGTCCTATTGTTGTCTGAGGATTTGGACTGACCTTCAAAAGTAATGTGATGCTTTCTTAAGAGTTGATATCCCATGGCATGCAAGTTAGTTATAGTCAATAAGCAACACTAGTTTAATACAATCGGATGACTATCAAACTGTGAAGTCATCCTTTATCCCTCAAAAAAAAAAGCAACACTAGTATGTTGGTGAAACAGTGAAAAGTCAAAGTTATTACTTCAGTATACTACGATAAATTCTGTTCTCACTCAAGGTTTGTTTATTCTCTCTGAGTCATTGATCACATGCAATTAGTCCTTTTGAATTTTGATATTCATCGCCTATCTCTTCTTTTCTCTTTGGGTACAGCAACCTTTCAGTTTGAATTCCCTAAATTTTGTCTCTTTTGCAATGATTCTCTGCTCGTCATCTGAGTGGATCTTGTTGCTATTCCATTTGAACCACCAATAAGTCTTGTTATTTTCATTTCAAAGTCTGTAGCAACCTCTGTTTCCTAATTCAATATTTTTTGTGATTTTATTTGCTTACAATTACTGCAAGACCTATTCTTTTTTTTCTGAGACGTGCAAGACCTATTTTTTAAGAATAATTTGGAAGTTCTTTGTGTATATATGCTAAGTTGCACCGATCTCTTATGCTTATTATAGTTATTACGAGGACTGAAGTATCTCCACTCAGCAAATATACTCCACAGAGATCTAAAACCTGGAAACCTCCTTGTGAATGCAAATTGTGAACTCAAGATTTGTGATTTTGGTCTGGCTCGTGCTAGCAATGGAAAAGGCCAATTCATGACTGAATATGTTGTTACTCGCTGGTATCGAGCTCCCGAGCTTCTTCTTTGTTGTGATAACTATGATACTTCCATAGATGTGTGGTCAGTTGGATGTATTTTTGCTGAGCTGCTTGGGCGCAAACCCATCTTCCCAGGCACTGAATGCCTTAACCAGCTCAAGCTCATCATTAATGTACTTGGAACCATGAGTGATGCTGATATTGGTTTCATTGATAACCCAAAAGCTCGCAAGTACATCAAATCCCTCCCCTACACTCCAGGTGTCCCTCTTGCTCGTCTTTATCCACATGCAGATCCCTTGGCAATTGACTTGCTGCAAAAGATGCTTGTTTTTGATCCATCTAAGAGGATTAGTGTCACTGAAGCTCTGGAGCACCCTTACATGTCTCCTCTTTATGATCCTAGTGCAAACCCTCCTGCTGTAGTGCCCATTGATCTTGACATTGATGAAAATCTTGGAGAGGAGATGATCAGAGAGATGATATGGATAGAGATGCTTTATTACCACCCAGAGACTGTTGTAAACTCGTGAGACTCGTTGCTTTCTTTTAGAGCAGATACGAGGCTTGCTTATAATGCATCAAAACCAACTATATTTTGTTTCTGTTGCTGTACTTTTTGATAGAACTTAATGATCTGTCATCTGTAAATATTTATGTTTTCAGGCACTCTAATTTATGTGCACTGAGTGTCCTTTGAATGATTTAGATGTTTGTAATGCCCTTCACCCTCTGATGCATTGAAGAATAATTCCTAGTTGTAATTTGCATTTCTTGGTGCCAGTTTACAGAAGCGCCATGTAGAGATTTTACTTGACTTGTATAATTATCGGTAAAATCAAGTATATTAAATGATTTACTCTTACACTTCACTTATCAGATTCCTGATTGAAACTCGCATAGATGTCACACAAAACTAATCAAGCTTTATGCACGGAAGATGCAAGCTATGTGAAGTGAGTGCATATTAGTTGAATTTCCTTGCAGTGTTTAGTGATTGTTTAGCAATCCCTCAAGTCTTTGATATATTAGTTTATTCTTCTTACTGGTAAACATCTTAAGCTTGTTTCTAGTTTGATCTTTTTACTGCATTAGCATTTTCTGCTGCAAATTTATTGATACAGACTTGCGCCATCATCTGATATATGCATGAATTGCTGGACTTTAAGTGATAGATATATAGTGGAAAAGTTTGACATTCTCTTTTCTAGTTTTCTTCTCTCTCAAATTATCTATCTGCCCATGCTTACTTTCAATCATAAGAACACAGCAATGTGCTTCTTGGGAACACATTTTTTGTTGTGTCAAAGCATTACCAGAATCAGCCATGGTACTACATGTATTTATCATATGTACATACATATTAAGGCCTCAAATTAGTGCAAAAGTATGAGCTTGGATGTCTATCTACCTTCTAAATATTAACTAGGACGAGTGTGTACCAAAAATAAAAATAAAAAAAAATCAAGAAATGTCGCTTTTCTCTGGCTATTCTGTTTTTTTTTTCTTATTCTTTGCTTTAATAGTGTTAAATTCTCATAGATCGAGGGCAAATCTAGGACCCTGAATTTAGTGGGAGCATAATACAAACTTACGCATATCATAAAAAGAGAATCCAAAATTATTATGAATTAACTGGTGCAAACAAATAATTTTTTCTACATTGTACTATATGTTTTTATTTTTATATGATATTGAGAAAAATGCGTATGTAAACTTATGTGCAGCAAGAGTCAAACAATTAATTGGTGTAACAGCGGTAAGTAAGCAAAGATTTTGATTCCTCTTTATTAGAACCACACAATTTGTGTTCTTTATGGTCGTTGGTCTTCTTTCTACATGAAATCAACTGATGGAGATTTAAAAGGAATACCACGCATTCTTTTATCATGTCCTCCATATAACAGTCATAATGAAATCAATGGTTCTTCTGAATAATCACTCATTTATTTTTTCCGGAGATGTTAATATCTAGAGCTAGTGTTTCACTCTTGGAACTTAAATTTTAAAAAGTTCTAAAAATTTACCGATTTGATAAATTAGTTATATTGATGTTTGAATGGATTAAAAGTTAATAATTAGAGCTATAAAATTAATTTGATAGATTAATTTTAATGAGTTTTTGGATAAAATGTGAGAATTGAAAAATAATTTGTTAACTTGAAAGTAAAAATAATTTAACAAAAATGATAAAAAAAATACATAGAATAAATATAAAATTAAATATAATTTTCTAAAATATTAGATACATATAAAAGTTAATAAGTAAAGTTAAAAATTAAATTTATTTTAAATAGAGATGGAAGAGAGAGGGAGGAAGAAAATAGAAAAAGAGAAGGTCCCGTCAAGAAAACAAAAGGCAAAAAAAAAAAAGAGTTCATGACTTATATAGAATGATTTCTAAATATGTGAACTTGGGTTCACATATAAGGTTCTAGATCGATTCTATTAAATGTTATATCATTTGGCAAAATTAATGAGAACTATCAAGAATCAAGCTCAAGTTCTAACTTGATTTTCATAATCAAACACGACCAAAAGATTATCTTATTTTCTCTCTTCAAGTTTTCAATGTCATTTTACTCTTTAGTTCTATCATGTTAAAATATCGTTAAAAAAGATGATGACTGAATAAACAATAAAATCTATAGCTTTTCCCTTCTACCTCTCGAGCCATCCTTCCCTCTTTCTCTTCGACTATCTAACCACCCCCCACTCATTTTGGTTTTGTCATTCCTCTTGATATGAACCTCAAGCTTCTTCATCTAAGTTTAATGTCCCACACCGACACAACCCTCCTCCAATGTGCTTCCTCCACCACTATTCTCTCTTTCTCCACAACCTTCCTCCCCCACATGCCCATCCCCTTTATTGGGCGTTTCTGCATAGAGCTAAAAATTTAATTTGCAAGTTGCAGGTACTCACAAAGAGACAATGGAATTTTAGAGACCACCTTCTTAATGTCACTAGGCAAAGCCATTCTTTTATCCTTTTTAGGATCAATTAATTTCATTGCCAATATGGCTTCAAATTATGAGACATGCTTTTGAACAAAGGTAGCATTACTCCATCCTTCACATCTCAAAATCAGGGACCATAAACTAAATGGTGATAAGTGCAATTACACTTTGATATATGGAGATTGATTTCTCAAAGCTTCTTAAGTAGGGGGTTTGAGTTCTCGTTGGCCATCGCTTGGAGGGATGCCCAAATAGTTCAGGTAATGGTGGACCCTTAGTAATCGGTAGGTGATAGCATTGCCCCCAACGATATGCTAATGTCTACTCCATGGCTTGTAGCATACCCAAGTCGGCAACACTCACTTCAATTGATGGTGGATAAGGTTGATCATAGTCATTAACCTCTTGCTCCAACTGGACGTCATCGACATCTAGTTCGTTGCCAAGTGTCTCCAAGCTCAATTTAGGTCCCTGAACTGGTTTCCATCTTGAATCATTTTGCTGCCCCAAAATCATATGCACTAGTGAATTTTGAGCTGATAGATGAACACCAACTACATGATCGTCTAAATAAATAAAAGGGAGTTGTCACCCCTCCACTCCTCTACAACAAGTAAAAGGAGAGGTGATTCCTTCCCCAATTGAGGCTAGTCATAGTTGCTAATGTCATCCTTGCAACTATTGTCACTTTATTTCCCTTATTCTTGTTCTCTTTACATCTTTTATCTCTCCCCATCACATTAGCATTTGACACCTCCTTAACCCCTCTCCCCATTTCATCTTAGCCACCATACATGTAATAATTGATAGTTCATTGTTGTTGGTTGATCACTCATCGAGAGAAGAAAAATATCACTAAATGAAGCAATCAAGACAGAAATTGCAGAATCAGAAATAGAAATAGCAGAATCAGAAATATCAGCAAATGAATCAATCGAGACAGAAGCAGCAAAATCAAAAGTAAGAGAAGCAGCGGAAACATCAGTAGAAATAGGAGTCGCAGCGGAAATAGGAGAAGAAGCAGAAGACGAAAGAGAAGAAGCGGCAACAACAACGATTGAAGAAGAGGTAAAAGAAGACCGAGCAGCACAAACAAGTAAAACCAACATGGAAAGATGACGAAGGAGGAAACCAACGAGGTTTGAGGACTTTATAATGTGAAAAGTGTAAAGAGAGGAAAACCGGGGGGAAATTATGAAAACAAACTATAAATAGAAGTGGATGTAGTGAGAAAAGACTTATCTGGTGAATAAATAAAGTTTGGAGCTGTGCGGGAGCTTGAATCCCCTTTTCCCTCTTACTCGTTCTTGTATCCTTCCATCCTTTCTTCGTGTTTCTTCAGGTCCACTTCTACGTTGAGGGATTTTTTCTCACCGGCGGTCGCAGAGATCCACCGGCAACGATAGCTACGGCTTGGATCCTTGACGCTTCGTCGCCAACAAACTTCACTTCAGATCTCCTCTTCAAACCCTAACGCCTGCACAAGAAGAGAGAGGAAGATTAGACAACAGTGGAGAGAGAGCAAATTAGATGTTGCCTTTTATTTTTTTTCAAGGGCGGATCCACTGAGGAGAGTGCTTCGACGCGCGCGCTGATGGGCTGCGGCACACTTGGGCTGCACAGTAAAAAGCAACAGTAAGATTTGCCAGTTGTTTGAAATTTACGGAGATAATTCAAGGCGGAAATCAACGGGTGCAACATTTTTGGTGCTTTTATTGAGAGAAGAGGTGCCTGCAAAATCAAGAAAACACTGAAGTTACAAGCATATAAGAAGTCATCAATGGCGGAAGGGACGAGATGGGCCCGAATGGAAGAGGCAGTAAGTAAGCTTCAGGCGGTGATGGAACAACAATCGGCAGCATTTCTTGATGGTATGAATTCTCTGAATTCTAAGTATGATTCTCTTGCCAAGAAGATAAATACACCTATGGCCGACAGTGATAATAATCAGCAAACTGCATCTAATTCATCAAGAACAAGTAGTAATCAGCAATCATCGTCGACACATAGTTTTCTGAGAAATATCAAATTAGAAATTCCTAAATTCAGAGGAGACGATCCATTGGGTTGGATATTTAAAGCAGAACAATTCTTAGAGTTATATGAGGTATCAGAAGAGGATCGTATTACAGTGGTCGCATTCGCCTTTGAAGGACCAGCTTTACAATGATATCAATGGATGTATCGTAACAAGTAGATCAGTTCATGGACACAGTTTATTAAAACTTTAGAAGTCAGATTTGGTCCATCCGAGTTTGAATATTTCCAAGGTGCTCTAACCAAATTAACACAGGATGAAACTGTGTTAGAATATCAGTCCCAATTTGAAAGATTATCTAATCGGGTGGTAGGAATTCCAGAGTCATTCATGTTATCTTGTTTCATCTCTGGACTTAAATCGAATATAAGAAGGGAGGTGCAGTCTTTCAGACCAACTACACTTATGAGTGATATTGGATTGGCAAAGTTACAAGAGGAGAAGCTTTTGGAAACAAAGGACATATGAATGACAAGCTATAAAACAACCAGTACAATGACTCCAACCATTTCAAGATCTACACCAATGACACAGTCAAATGATACGATGATGCCTAAAGGCAATTCTATCAATATTTCAAATACAGGATTACAAAATGTGGAGACTAAGTCAAGCGGTGAGACAATATCAATACCATTACGGAAATTATCTCCATCAAAATTGTGATGAGCAGAAGAGAAAAGGGTCTTTGTTATAAGTGTGATGAGAAATTTCATAGGGGTCATCGGCGCCGGTCTAAATTCTTGTTATTAATGGTGGAAGATAATGAAGTACAAGAGGAAGAACAAGAAAGAAAAGAAGAAATGGACGCTGTAGAGATAAGTTTCCATGCCTTATCTGGAGTAGTATTACCGCAGACAATGAGAATGAAAAGGAATATCAAGGGGAAATTTGTCACTGTTTTGATTGACAGTGGATCCACATATAATTTCATACAAGGTCGGGTGGTTAAAAGGCTTAATCTAGTAGTGCAACTGACCACAGGTTTCAATGTGGTCATCGGAAATGGGGACAAATTAAGGTGTGAAGGAATATGCCCACAATTGGAATTCACAGTGCAACACTAGAAATTTCAAGATGATTTTTATGTGTTGCCTATTGAAGGGGTAGATATAGTTTTAGGTGTGCAATGGATATAGAAGTTGGGACCTATAACTATCTATTACTCCCAGCTATCAATGGAATTCAACTGGCAAGGGTAGAAAGCACAGTTGACATGAGACAGTGGGGAAGATTCTAAACAAGTGTCATACAATCAATTCAAGAGGTTATTTTAGGTCAATGATGTAATGAGTTGTTTTTGTTTATAAATGGTTTCAGAAAAAGTTCAAGAGAAGGAGACATAAATTGATTTCAGATTGGAACAAATTTTGGAACAATTTAAACCAATATCTGATACTCCTACAGACTGACCACCATTCAGAGAAGTCCAACATCACATCCATTTGATGGATGAGAGTAAACTATAAATGTGAGACCCTACAGATACCCACATTTCCAAAAGAATGAGATTGAGAAGTTGGTTAAGGAAATGTTGAATCAAGGAATAATTCAATACAGTTCTAGTCCATTTTCGTCCCCGGTATTGTTGGTCAAGAAGAAAGATGGTGCATGGCGATTTTGTATTGACTACCGAGCACTCAACAATATTACTATCAAGGATAAATTCCCTATACCCACTATTGATGAGTTATTAGATGAATTGCATGGAGCTGCATATTTTTCTAAACTGGACTTAAGGGTTGGATATCATCAAATTAGAATGAATCAGAAGGACATACATAAGACTGCTTTCAGAACACATGAGGGACACTATGAATTCCTAGTAATGCCTTTTGGTCTTACTAATGCACCATCTACATTTCAGATAATCATGAACAGAATATTTTCTGATTACCTATGAAAGTTTATTATAGTGTTTTTTGATGATATTACTGGTTTACAGTCAGAGTTGGGAGAGCCATTTATATCATTTGGAGATTACATTAAAGTGTTTACAAGAGAATAATTTTTTTGTCAAGAAAAGCAAATGTTGTTTTGCTCAGACTCAAATTGAGTATTTGGGACACATTGTGACTCGAGAAGGAGTGGGTCCAGATATTATTAAAATTGAAGCAGTTAAAGAGTGGACAATTCCTACAACACTTAAACAATTACGAGCCTTCTTAGGGCTTACTGGATATTATCATAAGTTTGTCAAAGGATATGCTGCTATAGCAAGCCCTCTTACTGATCTATTAAAGAAAGATTTTTTTTTTTGGTCGGATGGAACTACGGAGGCTTTTGAAAAGCTAAAAGAAGCACTTATCACTGCTCCTATTTTGCAATTGCCTAATTTCACAAAAGAATTTATAATGGAAACTGATGCATCTAGAAATGGAATAGGAGTTGTGTTGTTGCAGGAGAATCATCCTATCTGTTACTTTAGTAAGAAGTTATCGCCTACTATGCAGAGGTCTTCAGTCTATGTACGGAAGATGTACGCAATTGTGGAGGCTGTTAGGAAGTGGAGACAGTATTTACTGGGACAACACTTTACAATCAGGACAGATCACAAGAGCCTTAAAGAAATACTTACTCAAGTTATTCAAACCCCTGAGCAACATCAATATGTTGTCAAGCTAATGGGATATGATTTTTCTATTTCCTATAAACCTGGAACTGATAATAGAGTCGCCGATGCTTTGTCAAGACAAGGTCTCTCATAGGCCAAATTTTGTGGACTGCCCATGCCAGTTTTTAATATCATCGACAACCTTAAAGAGGAGCATCAACATAATGATCAGCTTCAAGCTTTAATCACTAACGTACTACAAGGGCAGGACACTCAGAAGGGTTTGACTTTTCGGAATGGCTTACTATATTATCAGCAGAGACTATTTTTGATAAGCACCTCATCTTTAATTCCTATAATACTTAAGGAATTCCATGAAACCCCTACAGGTGGACATTTGGGTTTTGTTAAAACGTATAAGAGGATAAATTCAAAATTTTTTTGGTCTAGAATTAAAGCTACAGTTGAGACTTTTAAGGAATTGTCATATGTGTTAGCAGATCAAATATTGTACTAAACCACCTTTGGGATTGCTACAACCCTTGCCTATTCCTGACAGAATATGGGAAGATATATCGATGGACTTCGTCACATCTCTGCCAGTATCTAATGGGTATATTGTAGTCTGTGTCGTGGTGGACATATTGTCCAAATATTGTCATTTTGGTCCACTTCCTACCCATTATACAGCTCCTAAAGTGGCTCGACTATTTGTGGATATGGTGGTCAAACTACATGGAATGCCTCGTACTATTGTGTCAGACAGGGACACAATTTTTCTCAATAGTTTTTGGAAGGAGTTATTTCACCTAAGTGCTACCAAACTACATATGAGTTCAGCATATCATCCTCAGTCTGGCGGACATACCGAAGTGGTCAACAAGTGTATGCAACAATATTTACGATGTTTTGTTATGGATCGACCTTCTACTTGGGTACACTATCTATCTTGGGCTGAGTATTCATTCAATACTTCGTTTCATTCTAGCACAAAGTTTACTCCTTTTGAAATAGTCTATGGACGGAAGCCCCCTACTATTCCTATATACATCAGGGATCAATCTAATGTTGAGGTTGTTGAAGCCGATTTATTACACAGAAATGAAGTCTTGAATTCCTTACGGATTAATCTCATTTGAGCTCACCAACGAATGAAGACTTTGTCAAATTTACATCGCACAGATACGGAATTCAAAGTCGGAGAGATGGTTTTTGTGAAGTTACAGCCTTATAAGCAAGGTTCAGTAGCTCGGAGAGGTTCTTATAAATTATCTCCCCGATTCTTTGGACCTTATGCTATTACTAAAAGAATTGGTATTGTTGCTTATGAGTTAGATTTACCAGTTGATAGTAAGATTCATCCGATATTTCATGTTTCTAAGTTTAAAACAACCTACGGATCTAATGAGATTTCAGAACCACTACTTTCTACAACAATTGAGCAAGGATCCCTACTTTCTCCTACAGTTGTGATTTCTACTAGAGTTCTCAAGCGACATAATCACTTAATTCCTTAGGTCCTTATACAATGGACTGGTTGAGATTCTACCGACGCTACTTGGGAGGATCTCGCTTTTGTTCGAGAACTCTATCCTGCATTTAACACCAATGACAATGTTATTTTTCAAAGGGGGGAGGAAATTGTTATACCTCATGATTGTCTAGAAGAAAAAGAAGAAAAAGTATCAGTAAATGAAGCAATCGAGACAGAAATTGCAGAATAAAAAATAGAAATCACAGAATCAGAAATATCAGCAAATGAAGCAATCGAGACACAAACAGTAGAATTAGAAGTAAGAGAAGCAGCAGAAACATCAGTAGAAATAGGAGTCGCAACGGAAATAGGAGAAGAAGCGGCAACAACAACGACTGAAGAAGAGGTAAAAGAAGACTGAGCTGAAGAAGAGATAAAAGAAGACTAAGCAGCACAAACAAGTAAAACCAACATGGAAAGAAGACGGAGGAGGAAACCAAGGACTTTATAATGTGAAAAGTGTAAAGAGAGGAAAACCGGGGGGGGTGGTGGAATCATGAAAATAAACTATAAATAGAAGTGGATGTAGTGAGAAAAGACTTATCTGGTGAATAAATAAAGTTTGGAGTTGTGCGGGAGCACGAATACCCTTTTCCCTCTTACTCGTTCTTGTATCCTTCCATCCTTTCTTCATGTTTCTTCAGGTCCACTTCTACATTGAGGGATTTCTTCTCACCGGCAGTCGCAGAGATCCACCGTCAACGACAGCTACGGCTTGGATCCTTGGTGCTTCGTCGCCGGCAAACTTCACTTTAGATCTCCTCTTCAAACCCTAACGCCTGCACAAGAAGAGAGAGGAAGATTAGACAACAGCGGAGAGAGAGAGAGAAAATTAGTTGTTGCCTTTTAAATTTTCAAGGGTGAATCCACCGAGGAGAGTGCTTCGAGACGCGCGCTGATGGGTTGCGGCACACTTGGGCTACACAGTAAAAATCAACAGTAAGATTTGCCAATTGTTTGAACTTTACGGAGATAATTCAAGGCGGAAATCAACGGGTGCAACAACTTTCCTCATGTGCAACCGAGCCCAATCGATGAATTTAAATCTAAAATATCGCAATTTTGTGGTTGCATGTAGTGTAGCGAAACATAATTTGTAATTTTCAATTTCCAAACAAAGAAAGTCATCAAGTCCTACCTAATGCAACAACGATTGTTAGCATTTTAATATTGATATCTTTTATCTCAAGGTTTTGACATAAAGTCAAAATCGATGCATAATATTATCAGAGAATACATTGATTGTTTGATTGACCTCTTATTTTCGTATTAAAAATATGTCATATGTTGCTCAATATAATATAAATTAAGTAATAATTTAATTAGACTTAATATGCCTCAAAAGTTCTTTTCATTTTTTTGGCAATTTTTCTATGTGAATTTTTTGCTAATGACATGAAATTTTCTCAACAAAAAATATTTTCCACTAAGGTGTGTGATAGATACTTAATAGTCACTAATGTATTTCCCTTGTTATTGTTGGTTTTATTCTCATGGGAGGGATTTTATGTTATGCATGTGTAGATTCATCATAGAATTTGAAACTAACAAAATTAATGATATCCAACGGTAGTGATATTGAAATGTCGATATGCTTCCACTCATCTCCCACCATGTGTAAATGTTGATATGACCACCACTTACTAAAATCAATAATTTATCAAATATTTTTTATGCCAAATGAAAAAAAATGAATCAATAAATATTTCAAAATAATTGAAATCCATCATGTGTGACACAACAAATATTTACAATTTAACCAAGTTAATATTACAAAATATCGTAATAGTATTCTTGAAAACTGTCATATTTTCCCAATTTTTTTGAACAACAAATATGCATAAAAAAATTATATTAAGAAATTGATAATTGCAAAAATATTAGTTCATGACAAATCTTGCGACAACTTATGCATTCAACATTCAAGTAATACCATCAAATATTAGAAAATTAATGTGGAAAATTTGAGATTTTCCTAATTTTAATATTATTCATTCGTATTTCATAATTGTAAAAAATTGAAGTCATGAAAAATTTTCAATATTAAATATTTAAAAAACCATGATTTTTTTTGAGGAAAAAATAATATATATGCATAATCAATTTTACACAAAAACTAAGTATTGCAAGATACCAAATTTTGCAAAACCATGCATATGTTACATACAAAATGATAAAAAAATCAGAAAATGTTCTGGAAATAATTTCTTATTTTTTCTATTTGTTGTAGGAAATACCCTATTTTCCTTTATGATTTATATCAATTATTATCTTTTTTATTTAAAAATATAATATATTTTATACTAGCTTGGCCTACACGCACCTACAATCCAAGCACTCCCACGCGTGCTGCTTCTGCGTCGGTCGGGCTGAATGCCCTCTTTTCCTCTTTTTTATGGCATGAACAAATTGTGAAAAAATATGAAATTTGGAAAAGTCAACAAAAAAATTACCAACATTTTGAGAAAAAAAACTTAACCTGATACCATTGTTGGTTTTATAACATATAAAATAAGAGAGGAGGTTCACAAAATACCTTTTGGAACGAAAGCATTGGTTATAGTTGAATTTGACTTCCCTCGAACATCTAACGTGTGTGGCTCATACTTGTGGTCCGAAATAAAGGTAAACAAAAACTTTTTATTTGTTTCAAATCAAACTTAGTTGAAGTCCCTAATAATACTTTTGGCTTGATTCTGGTGCTACTACCCATGTATCAAATATGAGCTGGGATTTTTTACGATTCAAACCATAAGTCCAAGTGAGAACTTTTTGTTCATGGGGAATCGAATGAAGACTCCCGTTGAAAGCATAGGGATTTATCATTTGATTTTAGATACTAGTCATCACTTGGATTTATTTTAAACTCTCTATGCACCTTCAATTAGTAGGAATGTGGTTTTTTTTCTTCAAAGCTTAATATTTCAGGGTACAATATTAAACTTGGACATGAATGTTTTAGTTTGTTTAAGAATACTTTTATTGTTGGATCTAACATTCTTGGTAATAGTTTATACAAATTAGAACTTGACAAAACTTTTGCTGAATTCTTATTTACCATTTGTCATGGTATTGGAATCAAATTTAGCACTTAGAATGAAAACCCTGCTTATTTGTGGCATCAACGTTTGGGACATATCTTCAAAGAAAAACTAAAAAAAAAGTAAAAAATGAAATCCTTCCCAATATGAATTTTATTGATCTTACACTGTGTGAAATGTGTTAATGGTAAGCTAATCAATATAGTAAGAAAAGAGCCACAAGAAGTACTCAACTTCTTGAAATCATACACATTGATATATGTGTACCTTTTGATGCTCCATCATTTGTGGAGAAAAGTACTTTATTACCTTTTTCGATGATTTTTCACATTACAAATATTCTATTTGTTGAATGATAAAGCTCAAGCAGGTAATGTTGTTGAGACATATGTTAATGAAGTAGAATTGACAATTAGATAAAATGGTGAAAATCATAAGGCCTGACATATGTGGTTAATATTATGGAAAATATAATGAATATGGACAATGTCCTAGTCAATTTGCAAAGTTCCTTGAAAAACATAACAATGTGACAATACACTATGCGAACATATGCCATCCAAAGAATAATTAATAGTCATGACTTAATTATTTATTAGCAAGTCATGAAAGAATACTAAATTTATGATCTCAATCAGGTTTGACACATTTTGAGAAAACGTCCAAGGTCTGATGGTGATAATATTGCATCTAACCAAGGATGTTAAACATTCTATAACATTCAATATGAGGCAAAGCATACAAATTTAAAATTATTTTGACATTGATTATTTAAGGTCTGATAATGAGACTTGCACATTTTGCAACTCAATTGCTTTTGTTCTTGTTCCTATAGGATAAAATACAATAGAAACAAACGTGAAATTATAAAAGACCTTTAATGGGGAGATTTATAATCAAACATAAGGATATAAGATAAATAATATTTATGCCGAATAAAACTAGACCCAAAATAAAGATGTCAAATCTTTGCAATTACTGTATCATCTATTATACATGATAATTAATATGTCCTAGTTGATATTGTAAGGTATGAAAGAGAGGAGCCATTTCAAAAACAAGTCCAAGATGTTATTCTTTTGTATTTACTGATCTAGTAGATTAGTCGAAACCTCATGAGGTTGAGAACCCATTTGACTTAGCTGATAAAAAATATTTGATAAGTGTTAATATTGATGAGCATTTTAAGTACTGAAACTTATTTTAAATAGTTACCTGTTTGAATAAAAGTGTTGATAATATCAATAAATTGCTGCAATATTTGTTAATGAATATTGATTAAGATACCATCGAAATTAATTTAGTTTAATTATATTAGAGAATTTAAATAAAATGATCTTAATATTTTAATTTAATATTATATATATTTATAACTTATAAACTTTTACGATTCTTAGAGTTTTCCTTTTTTTTTTAAAAGTTTTTCTTTTTAAGAATCCTGAAATGAAGGATATAGGAGATGCACTTTTTTATATGAATTAAAATATTTCATGATAGATCACAAGGATTATTGGGTCT
Source organism: Pontederia paniculata (assembly GCA_001647135.1). Lineage (NCBI taxonomy): Eukaryota > Viridiplantae > Streptophyta > Magnoliopsida > Commelinales > Pontederiaceae > Pontederia > Pontederia paniculata. Next base: position 11,165 of record LTAE01004006.1, on the reverse strand, counting down.
CTCCTAAAAGGCTTATATTGAAAGAATATTAAAGAAATATAATATGAGTAAGTGTTCACCTCGAATTGCTCCAATTCAGAAAGGTGATAAATTTAGTCTAATGCAATTCCCAAAGACAAGGAAATGAAATTAATTCTACATGCTTCTGTTGTAGGCAGTTTGAAGTGTGCACAAACTTCTATGAGATTAGATACCATTTTTGCTATGTGAATGCTAGGACGATATCAAAATGATCCTTGTATTGGTCACCAGAAAGTATCAAAGAAAGTGCTAATGTATCTTCAAGGCACAAAATGATTATATGCTAATGTATTTGCAGTTCAATTCATTAGAAGTGATTGGATATTCAAATTCAGATTTTGTTAGATGTCTTGACAGTCGAAAGTCCACTTTTGGTTACCTATTTCTATAATGTGAAGTAGAAGTATCATGGAAAAGTGCCAAACAAATTATAGTTGCTACATTAACTATGAAAGCAAAATTTGTGGGATGTTATTAAGCCACAATTCGTGCTAATTGGTTGCGAAATTTTATTTCAGAGCTGGGGGTTGTCAACATTGTAAACCAACTATTGAAACTTTATTGTGATAATACTACAACAATTCCCTTCTCTAAGAATGACAAGTATTAAGAAAGGTGCCATGCACTTGGAAGTTAACTTTTTCGTGTGAAAGAGGAGGTTGAGAAACAAAGAGTGTCTATCAATACATCGAAACTGATGAAATGATTGCCGATCCCTTGACGAAGGGTTTGCCAATAAAGACATTTAAGATGCATGTGTGATGTACGAGTCTTGCTTGGAATGATGATTGATGTTATGTATCTTGACACTTAGAGCTCAATACAATTATTTTTAACATATTTATTTTCATCAATAATGACCGTGTGCACCTAATATTAAGATAACATAAAATTTGTATATGGACTAGAATGATTTTATAACTAACTTAAAGATCTATTTTGATATTTTGTGAATATTGTGGTGTATAAGAGGAAGTATGCTGAATTAATAGTATATGATCGTCATAACCCGTATTTTATGAAATATCAAATATGAATATTATGATGAAGTTTTATGTGCATCATATGTTTATATAAATGTTCTAATGATCAAACCAAGTCACAAAATGCTAGAATATTTTGCAAATATTCTTATTTTGTGGTCAAGATTATTAAGAGATATTTTAGTTAGAGTGAAAATTTAATTTTATCTTAATTGGAGTAAATTGTTTCAATTAAAATTCTAATAATATTTTAATTAGATTAGATTGTTTCAATTAAGTTATTACTTAATATCAATCGTTCATTTGTTATTTGATGGACGTATCAGATTAAAGTAAAATAATTATAAATTGGTCCTCTCTTTGCCCATAAGTTACACAAAAAATTATCCATCGATCTAACATCAAGATGTCAAGAGAGAGAAATCAATTTAGTCATCATCACTTCATGTTACACTTCAGGTATTTTATTTTGTCATGAGATTTATGTTGTTCAAAATCTTGGTCTAGATTAAGTTTAATGTTTAATGTTAAAATTATAAATCCAAAGAATAATTAATAGTCATGAGTTAGTTTTTTTTATTAGCAACTCATAAAATAATACTAAATATACGAATTACGATCTCGATCAGGTTTGACACATTTTGAGAAAACGTCCAAGGTCTAATAGTGATAATATTACGTCTAACCAAGATGTTAAACATTCAATCTGAGGCAAAAGCATACAAATTTAAAATATTCAGATATTGATTATTTAAGGTTTGATAATTTGCAACTCATTTGCTTTTGTTCTTGTTCCCGTAAGATAAAATCCAATAGCAATAAACATGCAATTATAGAAGACCTTGAATAGGGACATTTATAATCACACATAAGGATAAAAGATAAATAATATTTATGCAAAATAAGCATCTTTGTTTGGGAGGAACAAGACCTCAAATAAAGATGTCAAATCTTTGCAGATACTGTATCATCTATTATACGTGATGATTAATATGTCCTTGTTGATATTGCAAGACATGAAAGAGAGAAGACATTTCAAAACAACTCCATGATGTTATTTTTTGGTATTTACTGAGCTAGTAGGTAAGTCGAAACCTCATGTGCTTATATTTTTTTATAAACTAGGTTAAGAGCCCGTTTGACTTTCTCCATGTTTGGTAAATAAGAAATTATACTTATAAGTTGTTATGGTAACAAGTTATGACTTGAAAAAAAATAAGCAAGATTCTCTTTGCTTATTTTTGAAGTTATTGGCTTATTTTTTCTAACCAACTATATTACTCTTTTATTTATGATTTTTTTAATATTATTATCATATAACTTCAATGGTATCTTAATCAATAATTATTTTAACAAATATTACAACTATTTGATATTATTAGCATTTTTATTCAAACATGTAACTACTTATATTCTAAAATAAAGTTTTAGCACTTAAAATACTTAGAACTAAGTCGAACAAACCCTTAGCTGATAAAAATATGAGCCTGTTTGGCTTAGCTGATAAAAAATACCTGATAAACACTAATTTTGATAAATATTTTGAGTGTTGATACTTATTTTAAAATATAAGTAATTACATGTTTGGATAAAAGTGCTGATAATATCAATAAGTAGTTATAATATTTGTTAAAATAAATTTTGACTAAGATACTATTAAAATTATATAATAGTAATATTAACAAATATGAATAAAAAAGTAATATATTTAGTTAAAATTAATAAGCCAACAATTTTAAAAATAAGCAAGGGACCTTGCTTATTTTTTTTAACTTAAAAGTAGTTACCTAACAACTTATAACTATATTTTTTTAGTTACCAAACGGGAAAAAAATTCTAAACTTTAATTATACGTAGTTTTAACCTACTTATAAGAGTAGCCAAATATGCTCTATATCTGATAAGCGTTAATGGTCATAAATATTTTAAATCTTGAAAGTTCTTTTAAAATATATATAGTTATATGTTTGGATAAAAATGCTGATCATATCAATAAGTAGTTGTAATATTTGTTAAAATAAATATTGACTAAGATATTCTTGAAGTTAATTTAATTTAATTATATTAGATAATTTAAATAAAATAATCTTAATATTTTAGTTTAGTATTACATTTATAATTTATAAACTTATTATTTTTTATATTTGAAAGTGTTAATTTATTTATAATTTTAAAAAAATAAAGGATGTGATTTAAGATAAAGAGAAAATATGAAAGGACAAATATTATATGTAATACTATTAAAAGAATATAGATGAATGATTTTAAAAAATCTCGATATTCAATAAATAAAAAAGTATACTTATAAATTATTAGGTTAATGACTTATAAGTTAAAAAAATAAGTTTGTCTCTAAAATTATTGATTTATTTTTTTAATTAAAGGTAAAAGGAGGGTAAAGGAGGGGGAAGTGAAAGGAGGTTAATCGATTAACTTCGTTTGGTTGTGTTTTTAATCGAGGGGAATGGAATGCAATGTCTCCTCAATTTACCTCCATTCCCCTTCAAATGTCCATTTTTTTTTCAACCCCAAATTGAAGTGGAAAGGAGGGAAAAGAAATATTTAAATTACACTTCCAATTTTATCCATATGTAATTCAAATTTATAAACACATACATTAAAATATATTCGTACAAGAAAAATTATAATTCCCTTCTTTTCTCTTTAGTTATATCATCCAAACAAGATTAATTGTTTCATCTCCATTCTCTTTCATTTTCTTCCCCTAGTTTCTCTTCCTCTCCATTCTCTTTCCTTCCCTTTCATAAGTGCTGAATCAAACAGAGCCTTAACTATATTACTCTTTTATCAATATTTTTTTTAATATTATTATCATAACTGTTGAAGTTTTTTAATTTCATTTTTTATGAGATTTTATTTACATGCGACTAGATTTGATATTTAGTTGTTGAGATGTTCATTTTCCATTGATATGCTTTTTCCAACTAACAAAATTTAAATTAGAAACTTTGGATCAAGATCTTACAATCAAATTCGTCGGCTCATATGTCGATTAAGATATTTTTAAAATCTTCAATACCGAAGTGTAAAATATGTTTGATATTTTTAAGCATCTCAATTCTCACCCACTCGTCTGCCAAATACCTAATTAACTTTCCAGCTCTCATTGGTCGTAAAAGCCTGTTCGGAGTTCGTACGGCAAATAGAAATAAAATAGAACATTCCTTGCCACGGAACCCAACAATCTCGAATCCCAACAGATCCAACGCTTTAGCTCGCTTCCGACCGGACAACATCAGATCTCAGCCGTCCAGAACAGACTTCGACGAGTACGAAGCATGACGACGGTGGCGACGGTCGAGGACACGTGTCCACGTTCCCGCCGTCGGAGGGGAGTTCGCTCGCTCGCCCACTCCACTTTTAGCGAATCGTTTGGGGACGATTTGGGGGATTAGGGCACGCGACGTCATCGATCGGGACGTGGGGCGAAGCGTTGTAGATATCGCCGAGGTAGATCGCCATCGGAAGTTCGTACATAAGTGCTCTGCTGAGGTCGATTCTATCGGAATTGTGGTACGATCGGACGAAGAGGAGCATCTGGAGATGGACGCGTCCGGCGTCGGCGGATTTGAAGTGTTTAGGCTTATCGAGTTCGATTTCGATGGGGAGGAGTCGGTGGAGTGGGAAAGTTGAGATCTTTGTGCTCTCGTGTTGTGAATTATTAAGAGGGCAAAGGTTTACCGCTGGTGAGGTATGCTGTTCGCTTCTGCTTCTGCTTTTAAGCTTCTTTGATTGAAAGACAGGTTTTTTTTTTCTGTGAACCGCATTCGAAAAGTTGTGATCTTTATGTGGACTTTGGTGATTTTGGTTGTTATTGAGAATTGCGAGGGTTCAATGCGTGTATCTTTCCTCCGTGTTTGCTTGCGAAATGCTTAATTTTATGAGATGAATATCATGGATACTTGGAGATTGTCAGAATAATACATTTTTCCATTTTGCATAAGTTTCTGTAAGGCATTTTGCAAGAATTGTCCAATATAAACACAAGTCTCAGTCTTCTGATGTTAAAGCTAATTGGATGATTGGGCATACTATGTAATACAAATCCGCTGTTCTGCAGTCTGTAGCCGTCTAGTTGTGCTGCTCTATTCTCATTTCTCGTGAACTTGTAGGACAATGGCTTTACCGGTGGATCCTCCTAATGGAATGGGGAATGAAGGAAAGCACTACTATTCTATGTGGCAAACTTTGTTTGAGATTGACACGAAGTACCTGCCTATCAAGCCCATCGGAAGAGGCGCTTATGGCATTGTTTGTTCGTCTACTAACTGTGATACCAATGAAAAGGTGGCCATCAAGAAGATCCATAATGTTTTTGATAATCGTGTGGATGCCCTTAGGACTTTACGGGAACTAAAGCTCCTTAGGCATCTTCGACATGAAAATATTATTGCCCTGAAGGATATCATGATGCCACCCCATAGGAGAAATTTCAGAGATGTCTACCTTGTTTATGAACTCATGGATACTGATCTGCATCAGATAATTAAATCTTCTCAGCCACTTTCTAATGATCATTGCCAGTACTTCCTCTTTCAGGTTTGTCTGGCTTGATATTTAAATTTCTTTCTATAATTTATTTGTACAAGAGAAAATAATGTACCTAGAAGGTGTTACTTATTGGACCTAAATTGCATGCTTTAAAAGTAATTAACTCCTGATCAAGTCTTTTTCCAAAGGCCATAGTGAAATAATAGTTCTCTATAGAAATACTTTTTAGCTTTCCTATAATTTTTTTGGTTCTGTCTGCTAGATTTATCAATTACTCTTCCCAGCAAATAATGAAACAAGAAGTTAGATGTGAAGCTTGTATTTAAAATACTAGTTGTTTTTTTCTTTTACTACATGGAAAGTGTTATCTCTCATGCAAGGACCCTGGTACTAGTGGAACCTGCCTCGCTTAATCCTCCACTCCCTGGGCTTGTAGTCGGAATCCTACGTAATCTTTAATTTGTATCTCATACTCTCAAATTATTATGGAAATGAAACCTCTGGATTATTAACAAATATTTTCTCTAAAACCAAACCACTTGGCTTCTACCCGTAAAAGATACTAGTTGGCTAAAACTAATGAAGTAAACCTGGCATCTGTTATCAATGACTGACAAAAATTTATGGATAAGAACCTTCAATGAAGCCTTTCAAACCCGTTTTATCTCATGATCCAAGAAGCATGCTTGCGATTTTGATTTATACTTACATCTTGATTGATTACTAAGTTTTCATAAAATGAAGCTCTATTCATTTACCTGATTTTGGATAGGTAAGAGAGCTAAGTAGAAGTGTCACATGTGTTTTATGAGAGGATAACTATAGGGCTGCAAAGTCATCTTCATGTTGATGCAGTCAACCTCTTGTTATTTACATATATTCTAAAGTTCCAATTTAAACTTTGCTTCAGCAGACTATGCCACAAGGTTATCTTTTCTGAAATTTTGATGGTTCCATGATAATTCATTTGGGCAATTCATAATACGTATATATTTTGAAATGCTGGATGGAAAAAGAAAATTTCGGAATACCAAAGAAACAAAGAATAGTGAGTTCCCCTTCAAAACAACAAAGAATAATGAGTGAGATATGTTTATTGACCTTCAGTTTATCGATGTCTTTGGCGTATACATAATGGCTACTGTTTTCAATGAGTCCTTCAAGTGTTGTCTAAGAATTTGGGTTGACCTTCAAAGATAAGGTTATGGTTCCTAAAGAGTTGATATCCTAAGGCATGCAAGTCAGTTATAGACAATAAACAACGCAAGTATGCTGGTGAAAAGTGAATGATCATTCCAATTCAGTATGCTACAATAAATTCTGTTCTCACTCAAGATTTGTTTATTCTTTATGTATCAATGATTACATGCAACATGCCCTTTTGAATTTTGATCACCTATCAGTTTTTTTTATCTTTGGGTACAGCAACCTTCCTGTATTTCACTGCAATTTGAATTACTTAAATTTTGGCTCTTTTGCTATGATATTCATGTTCATCATCCAAGTGGATCTTTTCATCACTTCATTAGAAACATCGATATTCTTGTTGTTTTCATTTGAAGGCCTGCAGTAACCTCTGTGTGCCTAAATTCAATATCTTTTGTGATTTTATTTGCATGCAATTATTGTAAGATCTATTCTTTAAGAATAATTATGGAAGCTCTTTGTGGTTACGTGCTAAGTTTCACCAATCTCTTATGTTTACTATAGTTATTACGTGGACTGAAGTATCTCCACTCAGCAAGTATACTCCACAGAGATCTAAAACCTGGAAACCTCCTTGTGAATGCAAATTGTGAACTCAAGATTTGTGATTTTGGTCTAGCTCGTGCTAGCAACGGAAAAGGTCAATTCATGACTGAATATGTTGTTACTCGCTGGTACCGAGCTCCTGAGCTTCTTCTTTGTTGTGATAACTATGGCACTTCCATAGATGTGTGGTCAGTTGGATGCATTTTTGCTGAGTTGCTTGGGCGCAAACCCATCTTCCCAGGCACTGAATGCCTTAACCAGCTCAAGCTCATCATTAACGTACTTGGCACCATGAGTGATGCTGATATTGGTTTCATTGACAATACAAAAGCTCGCAGGTACATCAAATCCCTCCTGTACACCCCAGGTGTTCCTCTTGACCGTCTTTATCCGCATGCAGATCCCTTGGCAATTGACTTGCTGCAAAAGATGCTTGTTTTTGATCCATCTAAGAGGATTAGTGTCACTGAAGCTCTGGAGCACCCTTACATGTCTCCTCTTTATGATCCTAGTGCGAACCCACCTGCTGTAGTGCCAATTGATCTTGACATTGATGAAAATCTTGGAGAGGAGATGATCAGAGAGATGATATGGAGAGAGATGCTTTACTACCACCCAGAGACCGTTGGAAACTCGTGAGGCTAATTTCTTTCTTTTAGTGCAGATATGAGGCTTTCTTATAATGCATCAAAACCAACTATGCGATTGTTTCTGTTGTACTTTTGGATAGAACTTAATGATCGGTCATATGTAAATATGTATGTTTTCAGAGACTCCAATTTATCTGCATTGAGTGTCCTTTGAATGATTCTGACGTTTGTAATACCCTTCAAATTCTGATGCATTGAAGATTAATTTGTAGTTGTGGAAGTACCATGTAGAGAGATTAACCTTGACTTGTATAAATATAGACAAATTCAAGTTCATTAAATGAGTTAATCTTACACTACAGTCATTTGAATCCCTGATTGAAACTTGGCATAGATGTCTAACTAAGATGGAGCACTTTTTATATTTTTGCTGAAGATGCAAAAGTACACAGAGTAGAGCATATTGGCTGAATTCCCTTTCCGGTGTTTAATGGTTTTTTGGCAATCCCCCGAGTCGTTAATACATTAGTTTATTCTTCAAAGTTCAAACTGCCAAACGTCTTGATCTTGTTTCTAGTTTGATCTTTTTACTGCATATATCAGAAAATTTGCAATGTATAGTGATAAATATATAGTGGGAAGCTTGACATTTTCTTTTCTAGTTTTCTTCCCTCTCAAATTATCTTTCTGCCGAAGCTTATTTTTAAACATAAGAACGCAGCAGAAGTTGCATCTTGGGAAGACAATATTCTCTTTTGTGTGCAATAGCATTACTAGACTTAACCATGTTACTGCAGGTATTTATCATATTTACGTACGTACTAAGTGGAATTGTAACATATATAATTGAACTATAAACGAGATATGCAAAATACCTCTTTCAGCGAAAATGTTGAATGTCGGAGCCGAAATAATTTTTTCATGAACACCAACAACACGTCGGCTTGTCTTCGTCGTGGGGAATTAAGCCACGAGACAAAGTAGAGCTTAATTCTCCTTTTTTAGCACACACAAACGACTTCTCTTACTGCTTCTTTCATAGTGCAATATGTAAGTGGAAAAGGAGAGGAGTAGTCACCATGTAAGTAGGAATAGGAGAGGATCAGTCACATGTTCCTTCATGAGAATAACTGGACACGAAGTTCAAAAGTTTCTCAACACTTCATTTGATGGCACTTCATTACAGGCGCTATCCAACAATCTCCCACTCGCATGCAATAAGCCGGTGTTGCGACCCACGAGTACAAGCACAACAAAAATATGGAGCCTACTATTGTGACCTGAGTGATACATAATTGCTCAACCAACTTAAGAGCCTTGTCATGACCTGTTAGGAAAAATACGACGCTCTATCAGTGAGTTACATTATGATCTATTAGAAAAAAATAGAATCACTCAAATATTTTGTAAGCAGAGACTATGACTCACATAGTTGCTCTACAAACATTTTGAGCCAAGGCTATGACTTACATAATTGCTCAAATATACGCACTCATTGTACCCCAAATTAGTTTTGTTGCATAGTCCAAACACCCTGTGTTTGACTCCGGTAATCAATTTCGTATGTAAAATCATTTATCCTTCTCAAGGATAAATTAGTTGGCCAATTGCATACGAAATTCTTATGAAACTCATAACATATTTTCCTCTCACTCTCATGCTTCTCAATCACGGATTAGCTGTTTTCCCAGACGTGGCTTGACGGACCGCTCACTTTTGACCTTTGAGTACCCCGCTAAAGTAGCAGACACTAACTCATGATCTTGAAGCATAGCCAAGAGTCTAAGGGCACACATAGGCTAATTAGTCTATAGAGACTCACACTATGACTGAGGTGAATAAATTGACTCGTCATGTCTCAAGGTCGACTTAGCATTCTTGGTTCAAAAACACAAGTACTACGGTGGAGACTCCCGCTGAAGGGGCTTATGTCTTTAACTATGCAAAAACTTAGACACCGCACAAATTTAAGTCAAGTCGCCCACTTATTGCGTCTGACTTGAGTCCTCCAACTACTCGCTCTCTTTTGGCATCAAGTTGAGATCTCATGTTTGACTACCTCTTAACAGGCTACATGGAATTAATATAATCCATGTATTTTATCTCGAACATATCAAGACGATTTTAGACCATTTCTACACAAGAAATACATTAGTCTAAAATTTCTTCTCCGCTCGTAATCTCCTAAGCGACGGAGGCATTTACTTGTGTGAGTGAGTAAGCTCATGCCTGATCGACATACTACACATGCATAACAGAAACTTATCACAAAGATAATTCATAAACAAATAAAATTTATTTATCAAAAGAGTTTGAATACATTCCTTTATTGCATCCTATGCAATCCTCTTACATGTCTCAGAAAAGTTTCTCTAGGTAATGACTTGGTGAACGGATCAACAACCATTTTATACATGGATATGTACTCAACTAATATCTCCTCTTTCACTTCTTCGTTTCGTACAAACTTGTATTTAGTGTTGATATGTTTTCCTTTGCAATGGTATTTTTCGTCCTTTACATAAGTGATGGCAGCTTGATTATCACAGTATAGGATCACTTTCTTCATTGCATCATTTGTGAAGCGTAAGTGTTGAAGGAACCTCTTTAGCCACAATTTTAAAGTCTCTTGCACTGCAGCTGAACATGCGATGAACTCTGCTTCCATAGTAGGCAATGCAACACAATTATGCTTCTTGCTACTCCATGTGATAGCACCATTGCTATGCAGAAAGGCATATCCGGAGGTGGACTTTCGTTCGTCAACATTGTCTGCCCAATCAGCATCCGTATAACCAGAAAGTTGCAAACTTCCTCCGTGATAACATAACGCAAGGTCAGCAGTGTCTTTGAAGTATTTCAATATTCTCTTCACAGCTTTCCAATGTTGGCGTCCTAGATTCGCCTGATATTGACTCACTAGACCTATGTCTGATCGAGTACACATAACATACATCAGACTGCCGACTGCACTCACATAGGGGACATGATGCGTGCTAATTATACATATAAAATTACTAGCAAGTGCACTAGTCGTATCAAGTAATAAAGTAAGTGAATAGAGTGTCGATCCCACGAGGAATTTATTCTATCAAAATCTAACACAATATTTTAATGAGAGGGGTACATTGGGCTTGAAGAATTTATTGATTATAAAAATAAAGATTAAATAATGGTAAAGATATAACAATTAAGTGTCAGAATGATGACTTGAGCACTGGACTTGGATGAATAAATAGGAGAAATCTAAGTTTTAATAAATCAAATTAGATTTTTAATCTTTATCAAGAGAATTAGGTTTTACTGA
>LTAE01004005.1:0-30378 GCA_001647135.1 Pontederia paniculata | reverse complement strand
AAGTTGATCCTCCTAGTTACATGCCTTGGTGTTAATTAATTCTTTTCAATTTCCTTGCTTTGATCACCTCCTCAAGTAGGGTCTCCTCTTCTATTGCTTCAGGAGAGAGAGAGAGAGAGAGAGAGAGAGGGAGAGAGAGAGAGAGCTTTGGGTTTGTGAGAGAAAATAATGAGGTCCTCCCCCTCTAACCCTCCTTATATAGGGGTAATCTAGCCATAATCCTAGTCAAAATTGATTTAATACCTCTTATCTCTCTTAGGATTAAGACTATTTTAAAACTAGTTTGGATAGAATTAGGAATATTGATTAACTAGGATAATAAGTTAACTTAATCTCTTCTTATTCTGATTTTAGTTAGGAGTCTCTTAAAACCAATTTGGGTAGGAATAGAAACATTAAAAGATTAGGAGACTAATATGACTTTGACTCTTATTTATTATATTCCTAATCCTAATCATATGCTACCTTATCTTTCATTTTATTCTTTATTTTTATTTTAGGAAATTATTGGGTGTTACATAATAACCTCCTAAAAAATGAATTCGTCCTCGAATTCGGACACACACTTTACATGTTTGTAGTCTTTCAATCAATGATGCATCTTGGATCCATCTGCATTTACAACAACAAAATATTAAACAATAACTTCAATATTGATAACCTCCTTAGGATTTTACTTACATTTTTTTCATGGCACTTTGATTGTTCGTGATGCTTGCACATGGACTCTACATTTAGAGACAACTAAGAAGTATCTCTCTTTAGGCTCTAATACCTTAAATGTAACACCCCCAAATTTACACCCCTCCACGTGGCAAAATATGGACTTGGAAGCACTACTATAATACTACTTTGACTTGATTTTGACCAAAAGACTTGCCAACAATATGTGGAAACAATGACTTTAAAATAAAACTTAATAAAATAATCTAGAAAAATAGATCATCCTATTACATGGTTCCAAAAAGACATAGTCAAATAATTGTAAAAACTAATTCGACTCAATAACCTGGACTCAAGCTAGACTTCTATCATGTGCAAACCTTCTCATCACAAAAACTTGCATCACCAATGTCATCACATATTCATCATTATCTCCCTCACCTGCAGGATTAAAAGCAGGAAAAATAATATTCCATGAGCTATGAAGCCCAGTATGTAAGGGTAATACAACAGGGATAAACATATATAAAGATCAATTAAGCAATAATTTTATTTACCTTTTTACCTTTTCATTATTTCTTTTTCCAATTATAATAATCTAAGTAACAATTGCAAGAACATCAATTGCATTGTTAAGAAGCAAAGCCCAATTATATGTTCAATAGTTTCAAGCCAAATTCAATCTTTACTTAAAATCCATTATTCTATGTTCAATTATAACAATCAATTGTGAGCCTTTAACATACATGAAGGTCATTGGCATTGTTCTCCCGGTGAGAATAAGGCTAGTTATACCTTGAAGAAAATTGTTATACAATAGTAATCATTATTCGTGAAAGAACCCAATTGAACTGGTAGAAATCTTTTTCAGATATTTCTAAAGGAACTCAATTAACAATTGAACTAGTAGGAACTCATTTGCACTTATTCCTAAAGGAACCCCATTGAACCAATAGGGATTTTACCATTATCCCTAAAGGAACCCAATTCTCCCACGGAAAGGGGCCAATTCATTGGAAACCAATTCATCATTCTCATGCCCAATTCAATCACATGCAATATTTAGTTTTAAATCCTATTATCATGAAAAGTCTAGATTTAGTACAACATGCATCAATCAATCAATAATATAATCAAGATCAATGGAATAGAAAATATATTTAACAATCTCCCTTTTTCCATAACGGGAAATGACCCCCGTTCTTATGGGCATGGTTTGTTTTACGTCGGGTTACGACATGTTCTCAGTTAAATTCAATTACCACTTTTCTCAGTCAGGGCACGACCCATGTTGACAAGTAACACGGTCCGTGTCAGGCACGCGCGGTCCACGATCAAGGCTACCCAATCCTCGTTCTTATTCGATCTCATTTTACCTTCAGTGACGTGGTCGACGCTTAGTGCAACACGGCCCGGGTCACGACGTCATCAGCGAACACGCCAGCGAAAGGGTGCATCCGTTTCCATGGCGACGAACACAGCTAGCGTCGTAGATCAACGCGATTTGTGTTCTGATCATCGAGTCGGTAGACTCCGATGATGTTGAGGAACACAACCAGCATCAAGAGGCGATGCGGTTCATTTTCGGTGCTCCAATTTTTCTCGTGAAACACGATCGTTCCTACCTGTGAAACACAGCCGATAATATGATGCAAGGTCGTTTCTTACCTGCGGACGCGGTACGTTTCCTGCCGAATGTCGTCCGCATCTGTGCGTTGTTGATCCATCGATTGTTGTACTTTATTAACAATTAAACAATACTGTCATATACATATGAAGATTCCTAAGTTGATCCTCCTAGTTACATGCCTTGGTGTTAATTAATTCTTTTCAATTTCCTTGCTTTGATCACCTCCTCAAGTAGGGTCTCCTCTTCTATTGCTTCAGGAGAGAGAGAGAGAGAGAGAGAGAGAGGGAGAGAGAGAGAGAGCTTTGGGTTTGTGAGAGAAAATAATGAGGTCCTCCCCCTCTAACCCTCCTTATATAGGGGTAATCTAGCCATAATCCTAGTCAAAATTGATTTAATACCTCTTATCTCTCTTAGGTTTAAGAGTATTTTAAAACTAGTTTGGATAGAATTAGGAATATTGATTAACTAGGATAATAAGTTAACTTAATCTCTTCTTATTCTGATTTTAGTTAGGAGTCTCTTAAAACCAATTTGGGTAGGAATAGAAACATTAAAAGATTAGGAGACTAATATGACTTTGACTCTTATTTATTATATTCCTAATCCTAATCATATGCTACCTTATCTTTCATTTTATTCTTTATTTTTATTTTAGGAAATTATTGGGTGTTACATAATAACCTCCTAAAAAATGAATTCGTCCTCGAATTCGGACACACTTTTTACATGTTTGTAGTCTTTCAATCAATGATGCATCTTGGATCCATCTGCATTTACAACAACAAAATATTAAACAATAACTTCAATATTGATAACCTCCTTAGGATTTTACTTACACTTTTTTCATGGCACTTTGATTGTTCGTGATGCTTGCACATGGACTCTACATTTAGAGACAACTAAGAAGTATCTCTCTTTAGGCTCTAATACCTTAAATGTAACACCCCCAAATTTACACCCCTCCACGTGGCAAAATATGGACTTGGAAGCACTACTATAATACTACTTTGACTTGATTTTGACCAAAAGACTTGCCAACAATATGTGGAAACAATGACTTTAAAATAAAACTTAATAAAATAATCTAGAAAAATAGATCATCCTATTACATGGTTCCAAAAAGACATAGTCAAATAATTGTAAAAACTAATTCGACTCAATAACCTGGACTCAAGCTAGACTTCTATCATGTGCAAACCTTCTCATCACAAAAACTTGCATCACCAATGTCATCACATATTCATCATTATCTCCCTCACCTGCAGGATTAAAAGCAGGAAAAATAATATTCCATGAGCTATGAAGCCCAGTATGTAAGGGTAATACAATAGGGATAAACATATATAAAGATCAATTAAGCAATAATTTTATTTACCTTTTTACCTTTTCATTATTTCTTTTTCCAATTATAATAATCTAAGTAACAATTGCAAGAACATCAATTGCATTGTTAAGAAGCAAAGCCCAATTATATGTTCAATAGTTTCAAGCCAAATTCAATCTTTACTTAAAATCCATTATTCTATGTTCAATTATAACAATCAATTGTGAGCCTTTAACATACATGAAGGTCATTGGCATTGTTCTCCCGGTGAGAATAAGGCTAGTTATACCTTGAAGAAAATTGTTATACAATAGTAATCATTATTCGTGAAAGAACCCAATTGAACTGGTAGAAATCTTTTTCAGATATTTCTAAAGGAACTCAATTAACAATTGAACTAGTAGGAACTCATTTGCACTTATTCCTAAAGGAACCCCATTGAACCAATAGGGATTTTACCATTATCCCTAAAGGAACCCAATTCTCCCACGGAAAGGGGCCAATTCATTGGAAACCAATTCATCATTCTCATGCCCAATTCAATCACATGCAATATTTAGTTTTAAATCCTATTATCATGAAAAGTCTAGATTTAGTACAACATGCATCAATCAATCAATAATATAATCAAGATCAACATAATAGAAAATATATTTAACAATATCCCTTTTTCCATAATGGGACACAACTCGTGTTCTTACGGACATGGTCCATTTTACGTCGGGACACGACATGTTCTCAATTAAATTCAATTACCACTTTTCTCAGTTAGGACATGGTCCGTGTTCACAAAGAACACAGTCCGTGTCAGGCGCACACGGTCCGGGATCGAGGCGACCCAATCCTCGTTCTTATTCAATCTCGTTTTACCTTCGATGACGCGGTTGACGCTCAGTGCAACACGGCCCGGGTCACGAAGTCATCAGCGAACACGCCGGTGAAAGGGCGCGTTCATTTCCATGGCGGCAAACACGACCAACGTCGTAGATCAATGTGGTTCGTGTTCTGACGTCGAGTTGGTTGACTCCGATGATGTTGAGGAACACATCTTGCATCAAGAGGCGACGTGGTCCGTTTTCAGCCCTCCGATTCTTCTCGTGAAATATGATTGTTCCTACCTGTGAAACATGACCGATATTATGATGCATGGTCATTTTTATATACTTGTGAACACGGTCCGTTTCCTGCCGGATGCGATCTGCTTCCATGCGTCGTTGATCCACCGATTGCTGTACTTTATTAACAATTAAACAATACCATCATATACATATGAAGATCCCTATAGTGGATCCTCCCAATTATATACCTTGGTGTTAATTAATTCTTTTCAATTTTCTTTCCTTGATCACCTCCTCAAGTAGGGCCTCCTCTTCTGCTGCTTCATATGATCAGAAAGAGAGAGAGAGAGAGAGAGAGAGAGAGAGAGAGAGAGAGAGAGAGAGAGCATTGAATTTGTGAGAGAAAATAATGAGATCCTTTCCTCTCTAATCCTTCTTATATAAGAGTTATCTAGACATAATCCTGGTCAAAGTTGATTTAATCTCTCTTATCTTTCTTAGGTTTAGAAGTCTTTTAAAATTAGTTTGAATAGAATTACGAATATTAGTTGATTTAATCTCTCTTATCTTTCTTAGGTTTAGAACTCTCTTCTCCTTATTTTTCAATTTTCAATCTCTTAAAATTAATTTGGGTAGGAATAAGAACATTAACAAATTAGGAGACTAATATAACTTTGACTCTTATTTATTCTATTCCTAATTCTAGTCATACTCTACTTTATTTTTCCTTTTATTTTTTATTTTTATTTTAGGAAATTTTTTAGTGTTACATATGAAGTACCATATATTTTAATGTTAATGATTGGTATATTTATTTTCCTTAGAAAACTGTGTCGGATGTCCAGATAGCGTTCATGAGCCAATTTTCATACCTATCTCACTTTTTTCCTTCCACCTCAAAAACTGACCAGATATGTTTTGGGCGATGAAGATAGATTAATGGCATGCACCACTGACTTGGTTTGATCCATTCATGGCTTGAATTGATTACAGTACAATGATAAAATTTACATGTTTTCATGGAGCTATGCAGAAGTATTTCCCATCCAACGAGACAACTACTTGGAAATCTTCTTGCAGAGCATTCTTCTTCAAATGAATGAATCCTATTAGAACTTTTGGACTGGTTTGACAAGTGGAACATGATTTATACTTTAAGTAGTTTGGATCAGATTTCAATTGATTATATCAAACATTTAATTGACACAATAAGGCGTCAGATGGTCCAGGTTTCCAACTCCGATTCCAACTTATGCAAAACCAAATTAATCTTTTTGTTGTTTTATTTGACAATTTTGAAATTATCTTCAATCTTCTTCTCCTCTTTCCTCCCTTCTCTCTTTTTCTTTCTTTAATCAATTACTTTTATGCTAAATATTAAAATTTTATTTTACGCAACTAAATAATACAGTTATAAAATTATTAATTACATCACCATATTTTTTACCTTTTATTTAAAGTTGTATACGGAAACATTTTATTATATGTAAGGTGAAACTAACATAAGTTCCCCAATAATATTTTATTATATTATTTGAGAGTAATTTTATATTATTTAATTCTAGTTTATATAAAAATATTTTATTATCTTACACTCCATATATAGTAAATTATTATTATTTAAAAAATTCAATTTATATCTTTATTATTAGAGTATATTTTATTTTTTTCGTTCTCATATTTTATCCAAATACATTAAAACTTATTTATCAAATCACATCACTATTACATTTTAATTAATCGAAATATAATTAGAACTAATTGATCAAATCATTAAAACTTGCTGTGGTATTTTCGTTATTCACATATTCCAGAGTTGCACGTGAGATACAAAGGCTTCTTCACAGGGTCTACTGCGCAAGGACAAGCAAGCGAGTGCATCACTAGGATTACAACAATGGTAATTCCATAAAAAAAAAATTTATATATATATATATATATATATATATATATATATATATATAGCAGAAGTAATCAGCATAGGACTCCGCAACATTGAATTACTAGACATTCAGCATCCTTAGGTAATCCTCTATGATGGACATCGCTGATGAGCGATATCCTGAGCCAAATAGATTGTAATGATTCAAGTAATGGTAAAGCATGTAGAGGTCCCTTCTCTTCTCGAAGCCCGGCTGTTTCGGCATTACCTGAAAGACAGTATGTATTGGGGGGTAAGAACCATGAAATTTAATGGTGAAAACAGACAACGTACGTCTGCAACATATATTGCTGCGATATTGGAATACCACCAACAAGATCTGCAATAAATGATAGTTGATTAATGCTGTATGCACCGTAACATGTAAAGCTCAGCCTTCCAACAGTATTGTCAGTCAAGAAGGACCACAAGAAAATTTTCATAGCTCCAAAAATTCACTGCTTTTATGTACAAATATTTTTTTTAGGAAAAAAACTATGTAGAAAGTCCAAATTTCACATTAAAAAATGACTTTCGGCTGAATTTCCAAGTCTCGGTTACTTCAGAATCCAGTATTTTGAGCTGTATAATATCAGAACATGTTGTGTCATCATGAGAAGAAATAGTACCTCAAAGTAGGAGTTGTAGAATGATCCTCCAAATCCAGCACACCATGACATTCCAAACTCTGCCTCGTTGTGCCCATCTGCAGAAATACAAATGAAATTTTGACGACACACAAATAGATTTATGTGCCTTCTAATCTTTAGTTATGGATTTTCAGTGTGAGCTCTTTGAGTTAGACGTTGATTCGTTTGTTCCTTTATAAACTCAATGATAGTTGTTTAAGAACAAAATTTGATGAATGAAAAGTTACTTGCTTTAATTTATTTTGTACACGGATAACTTAATTATGTTTAGCTCATAGGTATGATTAGTTTAGTAGATCTCCATCAAATTCCCTTCAATAAAAGGATTTTTCAAGAATTTCCATCAAGTTGCCTAATTTTGAACTACTTTCCAGAACCTTCATTGAGTAAATTTCTAGGCCCAGATCATTTTGAATTATTTTGCACTGTGAAGTTTATTAGTAACACTACTGGCAATGTCTCTACGTTTAAGAGATTAAATACGGAGTCTTTCTAGTGTAGAAAAAAATCTCCCACAGATGCACATCTCACCGATCGAATTGAAAAAGATCTCAGGTTTCAACATCAATATGCAAGAGAAACCCATAGGTCTACTCTGAAAAAAAAAGGTTATGAATGCTCCTTACTTATGCGTGTTTGATCACAAGGTAATAAAAGAACAGAACTGCTTATAGGAAGTCAAACATACAGTAACAAGCTGGATCCAGTATAACAGGATCACCATTTTTGTCAGAACTGATATTCCCACTCCACAAGTCCCCATGAAGTAAGCATGGCTCAAGTACCGCACCTTCAAATAGTGGTGTGATGTTCTTGATTAATCTTTGGCCTGCAAACGAAAGTGGACAACATTTGACAATCCCCCTATAACAAACAAAGCAATGTAAGAAAAAGTAAAGAAATTTGTGAGGTGCCAAGGACTCCTGCAAGAGACCCCTTGCTAGCATGTAATCCATCTAATAGATCCATCAGATATCACAAGTGAAATGTTGGAACTATGCATAAAATGATCCTTAAGGTGGGCATTCATGATGCAGCTTGATCTAACAAAGAGGAATTCAAATTTATCGGAGCATAATCCATCAGCAGATTTCTGTCACAACTTGCCAACTCCAATTAAGTTCAACGGTCAGCAAAAGACATTTATCAAACTCACACTATCATGAGATAAACCACTAAACTTAAGGTCTAAAGAGCTAGTTTTTCTGAGGAGTTACTGTACGCAGCTTACTCTGAAAGGAAAGAGACTACTTGCATAATTGGACCCTTGACAAACAGGCCACACGGGCTATCCTAGATTTATGAAGACTAGCCTAAAACTGAAGATTTTTTCCAATTAGTTTGCTCATCCTTCCAAATGTAGTACATTTACCTCATGTCAAAATGTTCCACTGGAAGACACGACTGCAAAACCTCATAAACTGTTTAACTTGGTTCGATCTAAGTTACCCCAGAAAAAAAAAGTGTCAACTCTTTGCTAGTTGCCACAATGAGTTTGTCTTCAATCATCCTAATCTATTGACTCAAGTAAACATACTGTCTTATGACATACAAACTTTGTAACTTAACTAAATTATGTTGCTCAATAACTAAATTATGTTGCTCAATTGTAACTTTGTAACTTATGCTATACCACTATGAGTTCGTACTTACTCTTTGCTGTAAGTTCATTTTATCTAAATGAGACTCATAATATGTTTAAGTATCCTAACATTCCAAATTTATTACTGGATCTTCCTGCAAAAATTCCTGATTGTATGTGAAAGATTCGAGGCATTGATCAACATTGCCAATAGTTTCCTTGATTTTTTTATTTGATAAGGAGCTTTCTCCTTAGTTAATTCAGTTTTATTTATTATTTAAGTTATAAATCCCTTTTTGGGAGTTGATTAAGCTTTAGTTTGACTATCTAGTAGTATTGTTGATAATACCTTGAATTTTAACCCAGTGGAAATCTATATGACCCCTGCGCATCACAGCCGCTCGAATAATTGGGGCGGCGAAGCCGCCCGTCCCATACTGTGGTCTCGTGGAGCCCCGAAACCTAGACAACCTTAGGGCTTATGTTTCCTATTTTGTATTGGGAGTCCATATATAAACTCCCTAGGGTTTGAGTTATTCAGTATCTTGTATCATTTACTATTTTCTCACATCAAAGAAAGAACTCTAGCCGTCGCCCGAGGACGTAGCCCAGTTAAGAGTGAACCTCGTAAATCTTTGTGTCTTCTCTGTGTGTGATTTCTCTCTTTCGTCTATTTCTTATAACAACTACATTAACAATAACTGATGACTTCTGTGAGAACCTCAATGATGACAATTTCAGTTTATATTTCTCTTGTAATCTATTTCATAGAGTGATATAGTTATTCATATTTACACTGAGGATGCATTAACTGCATGCTCAATGGAATGTTTAACAGTAGGACAAAACTTATTAATGGAAAATAAAGAACCAGCATATATGAATAGCTTACTATAATAGCATAATAAATGCAACTTGGAACAAAGCAATACTTTTTGAAATGAGACAATCAAGGACTAGGATACCTTTTTCATATATGCTGGAGTCCCCATATTGATCTAATGCTAACTTTAGTTGGTAGCCCAGTCTATTCTCAGCGTAAAACTGAACCCAGTCTGAAGACCAAGTGTTTATCTGTGGTGTACTACAACAAGATAAGCAAAGGCATCAGAACACTAAAATCATGCTTGACCAAGAAGTATGATCTCTACATCAAACTGAAGCCCTAGAAGGATACAATCACGAAAAGAAGATTATAAATTAGATAGTCTACAACAACTTGATCAGTTGATAGTCTTGACCATTTGTTTCTTTTGAAGAAGATAAGCAATGAAATCTTGTTAATCGAAACAGTTAACAGTCTAAGCATTTGAGAGAGTTAAATTCACACCAACAAGAAATTCTGTAAAAGAATATAACCTGCCTATTGTATTGTCAATATCAAATCCAAAGCCCTTGTCAGATTTCCCTGCCTTGTGCATTTCAGCAAGCCTTTTTCCTAAAATTGCCTGAAGCCACATATGCGATTAAAGAAAGAGAAAACTTGGAACTAGCTTCTGCATTATGCATGGCATATTAGTGTTTCCTACCTGATCTCCCCTTGAAGGTCCAAATTCAATAAATTCCATGATGATAAAGGAACCACCAGTTGGCAAAGGTCCAACCTGCAATGATGCTAGTATTATATCAATCACTACAGCAATGAACAACAACAAATCCCTGAGCTTAACTGGTAGATGGTAAGGCGCCTAATTCCCACCTTATATGGTAAGGGAACTCGAATTGATTCAGTGGCATACATAGCACTGAGACCAAGGGATTCAGCCTCAAACATAGAAGGCCCAATTCTTCTGAATCAAATTGCAGCAAGTATAAAATATCAGGAGCCGAAAAAAGTAGTTTGAATTGAAAATGCCAACTAATATATAAGCTCAATACTATCAAGCTAGTGTTGACAGCAACATAATTAAAAGAACAATCATCTTTGTTCATATTCTGCTGAGAAACACAACAAATACACAAATAATTTCTAACTACAAACATGAATCTGTGACATATGGAATGTGTTCAAAAGGTCTAACGTGTTATATATTAAGTAATTAAGTTTCTTTTTAGAGTAGCAGAAAAAAAAAGAACTTGCAAACGGACTGGCTAAATGAACACAGATAGCTCGGCATGCCTGTTTGTCTTTACAAAGAAGGAACCGGTATCAGTATCATATCGGCTTGCATGATTTATGCACCCACCACCAATCGGACTAATTCTCGTAATCTTGGTGGCCTTTCCTTCTGTTAGGATCCATTCACGAACTGGATCCTCGCTCAAGGACGACACTGTCATTTGGTGAAAAAAAAAGGTCAAGAACGAATCTACCACAACTAAAACCAAATCAAATAAATCTGCTACTAAATTAGCATGATTCTACTTTTTGTTTCCCTGAAACATGCAATTAACCTCAGCATGGTTCTTTTCTTTACTGCAACATGCAATTAACATCACTAAAAGATGCTGTAGAGCCCCCAAAATCAATGTCATAAAGGACCACAAATAGAAGTAAATGCTTCGACTACTGTCCAGGATACCATGTCCATGTATACACTGAAAACACCAAAACGGAATAAACGAGAGAGAGCAGAGACTCACTGACAGAGAAGAGATGTTGTCGCTTTGGCCGGATTTTGAGGGAGGTGGAGGGGCATCGATTGCGAAGCGGTGCAGGCAGCGGCGGTGGCGAGGAAGGGGCGGAGTAGAACGCGTTCATCAGCATTCCTCCTGCCATCTGCCGCAGTGTTACGCAGCCACTGTTGCTGTTGCTGCTGCTGCTGCTCTGTCATCCGTCCATTCGAAGCTAATAAACAACTCGCCCAGTTTTGGCACATGCGCACTGTTTGCTTGCATTCGCTGCCTCTTTTTGTAGCTGGGCTCATCATCGAAGTCTTCAATTGGGCCTGGGCTAAACCTAAAACTGATCCAGAGATTTGATTCCAAGCTTCCTTTTTTTCCTTTCCAATTTTCCTGTTTTATTTCTACATATTAAACGGGAAGTATAAGTGTGGTTAATGAATGCCATAGTAGTTTGATTATTTGTAAAATATAATTTTATTACTTATCACAATCATTAAATTAAATCCGACTGATGCTTTTTTTGGATAATTATATTTCCTGTAAGCCAATCCAATATGTATTTTTCGTATCAGGATTTAAGGGGCTTCACATTCTAGTGTCAGGCCCTGTTTGTAATCATTGTAAAATCAAAATGATTACTTATTATGTCGTATTTTCTTTTTACATTGGGGGGTAAAATGCTTGAGCGTTTGGATATTTGAAAGGGATAAAGAAACATGATCATTACGACGTAAAAGAGATATTAGGTTGAAGCTAAGATTCCTTTTTTATAAGGCTTTATTATGGAAGTCATTTGGTGATGCATCCAATGATCCAAATCCACCATTATATTTTTGTTCAAAGATTTATTAACCAAAGTAAGATACTCTTTAAGAAATATTTTTTTTTGTTTTAAATTGTAGGCGATGTTTTTTAAAGCATCCAAACATGTTCTCAATATTTTCTATTCAATCTATGAATGCTTAATTGTCACGTGTAAAGCAAAAAGTATTTTTTGTAACACACTGATTATATATATATATATATATATATATATATATATTGAAGGACTGTGTACAAATATGAGAAAGAGTGAACAGCTATATATAGCGCTGTACATTTTTTAACTTTTATATATATATATATATATAAGCAAAAAGAATGTGTCGATATTTTCTGTTTAAGCGAATAGTGATTATTTTTATACATAAAATTTTATTATTTTCAAATGCGCTATATGCACTGTACTAAAAGTATGCTACACACTTAGTACTATATATATATATATATGAACTGCTTGTTTCAGATATAAATAAAGATATTCGTGGCTTTCAAAAGTGTAGCATGCATAAACAGGTGACGGCAGGTTGATGGGCCGGCCTAGTTTAATTGCTAAATGAAAAAATCTAAATCCTCCTAACTCATCTTTCTAAAAATCCTCTTAATACTTACATAATTAATTTGTCTTCAAAAGTTGATGAAATTATAAAGAATGTCATTGTGAGATGTTAGAAGGATTATTAGGAGGATATAGAAGTGCTGGCATAGACCAATCACGTGCTAGAGTTAGAGAGTTTTGTTAGACAATTGAACAGCAACGTATCCATGTTGCAATTAACATCTCAGCCACTCCCAACAAAACACATAACAAGATCAAATTTTAAAGTTAAATTACGGAAACAAAAAAAAATGCCAATGAAACGCCCAACAAAGTCGAAATCATCATCGCCTTGTCTTTGTAAATTATTGTACTTGTCCTTCCTCCTACAACCCTCCAAATTTGGTATTATATTCGTGATTGACAGAATGAATGCCGTATCTGCATTATTGACATATACAATCGAAAAGCACATGGAAGAATCATTTCTGGTCGAGTTATTATTGTGGTTAGGAAAAAAAAAGTTTTGGTGAAAATGATATCCCAAATATTTCAAAATTTATGCTTTACATATATGGAGTAGTATGGATTAAGATTTTTTTTCTTCAAATTGTCTTGGCCCTAGTTTGTAAAAGTAAGTTATCTTTTATGTCCAATCATTTAATAATGACTTTAAAATTTAAGATAATTGGCTTGTATACTTTGATACGAGAGGAAATGTGAAGATGAAAATTTATTATCTTTCAATTAAAGAACTTACATTTCCATATATATATATATATATATATATATATATATGTGAATTTAATGGAGGTGAAACATTTTCTAGTGAAATATTGTCAATTTTTTAAATAACTTATAATTACCTAACTAATATGAAATAAAATATAATTTTAAATTATTTTAATTTGACCTATATATTTAAAAATCGATGATTACTCATGTAGGTGTTTCATTGTGAAACACACGAATCTCCATTGAAAAATATATATATTAGAAAAATCTTATCGTTACCTTTAAATAAGTTCCTTTT
Organism: Pontederia paniculata; assembly: GCA_001647135.1. NCBI lineage: Eukaryota > Viridiplantae > Streptophyta > Magnoliopsida > Commelinales > Pontederiaceae > Pontederia > Pontederia paniculata. The sequence continues at coordinate 16,595 of LTAE01004005.1, read as the reverse complement.
CTAATTTACATAGGAATTAATTTCATTTCAATCTAAGTTATATTGTGGAAGTTGTAGCCAAGAAACTAAGATCGTTTCAAGTTGTTCCGAATAATATTATGATTGTTCTATAAAATATAAAGTGAAATAGAAAGATACGATTATGAAATGATATTTATGTTGCAAATAGATATTTGAATTCACTTTCAAATGGAATGATTTTACATTATTTTTATTGTGGATGCCATGTTATGATTATCGAACTGATAAAATGTAAATTTTTTATATAGACATTCGTTATTACTCAAATGTTGATGTTTCCATTATTAATAAGATCTTAAGGTGACAAGTAGTATATAATTATACGGAATTTATATGAAACTCTTAAGTTATGGTCCTAAAATTTTTATGAAATGTTCAAGTACATGAATTGAAATGTATGTTCAATCACTTCAAGAATCATTATTATGACACATTTAATTTAGGAACATCTATATACTAAATTATTTATATTGTCATTGTATTGGAAAGTCAATTATATTAACCATAATAGTGTATTGAGTGACAAATTGATGTTGTATTGATATGACGAAAACTTAAAAAAATCTTTTACTTTTTTCACGAAAGTCGATCGAACCATGGGCATGGTTGGTCCGACCGACTCTAACGTTTGTAAATGTCGACAATTAAGTCAATTTTATATATAGTTCGACCGACTTTACTATTGATCATTTATATTATTATTGATTTATTTAATTGAATTCGTTGATTGCTCACCTAGAACACATATCATATATTTTGTTAGAGAATCTAATCTTATCATTTGTAAAGATTTGATATTATTCAGATTTGATATTATTCAGATTTGATGTTATCTAGATTTGTGATTATCTAGATTAGTTTATATTAGATAGTCTTCTCTGGTTAGATTAGATAGATATTGGTGGTTATTCTTCTGATGATTTCATGTACATATATTAATGTACAAACTCACAAGAATTCATATAGAAAAATATTTTCTTCATTCTTACTCTTCTAACATAGTATCAGAGTCATAATAATATTTTTTTTCTCCTCTTTCTTTTTCACCTTCTGCATATTAGCCGGCGGACCCCTCGACACGACACAGACCATTTTCTGTCATGACGGCGCCGTGTCTTCCTCCATCGACGACCCTTCTCCGGCGCACTCGACGCGCCCCTCCGACGCTGCCACATCTTGCCCCGACGCGGGCCGTATTCGGCCCTTCCGAGCACGTCTCTGCACCGACGTCGTTTGCACCAACGCAGGTTGTATTCGACCCTTTCGACGTGCTCCTCCGACGACACGCCCTTCAGACGCGCTCTCAACGCGTCCGGCCCCTCCCGCATCCTACACTGACGCGGGTCGTATTCGGCCCTTCCGGCGTGCTCCTCCGACGCCCCTTCGACGCGTCTCTGCACCGGCACCGTCTACACCAACGCAACCCGTATTCGGCCTTCCGACGCGCTCCTCCGACGATGCACCCTCCAGACGCACTCTCAAGGCGCCTCTCCGACACGTCTGTCACGCTCGACGTGCTCTTCCTCCGACGCCCTGCCCTCGACGCAGGCCATGTTCTTCTCCAACGGCGCGTCCTCTCTCCAGATCGTGCAGTCAACACAAACCATGTTGTTTGACGACACAGATCGTTTTGTGCGACACGGATCGTGTGGCTTGACGCGGCCAAGATGACTTCCTCATCTCAGAACTCTACATCGATGATTTCTTCTGATATACTTGCATTCCCTATGGGTTTGTCATCTCTTGGATAGATTAATCATGCGCTCTTCATTAAATTAACTCCAACTAATTATCTTCTTTGGAAGATGTGGTTTCTTCCTTTGTTTTGCAGTTTTGATCTTTACATATTTATTTATGGCACCTCTATTTGCCCGCCATATATGATAGCTGCCTCCTCAACTGTGTCTCATGGTTCTGCTTCTACTAGAACACCCAATTCGACGTATACCGATTGGGTTCGCAAAGATCAACTTATACTTAGTTGGATCGTTTCTTCTCTTTCTGAAGAAGTACTTCCTCATGTGATTGGATTGGAGACATCACATTCGGTATGGATTTCTCTTCATCAGGCCTTTGGTGCCCCTTCTCATACAAGAATTTTGCATCTAACTATACAGATGCAATCTCTTAATAAAGGAGATAATTCAATAGCCTCTTATCTACGGCAATTGAAATATCCCGCAGATGAATTGGCAGCAGCATGTCACTCGGTTTCCACGCCCCAATTCAATGTTATTGTGTTTTAGAATTTGGGTCCAGATTTTGGTGATATTATTGCATCTCTACCATCTAGACTAGAACTTATTTCTTATTTTGAATTACATAACATTCTTGTTAGCCATGAAATACGATTTGCAGTGATGCATCCTTCAACTGACATAGCTTTTCCACCAACCGTCAATTTTTCATCGACGATCTCTGTGGCTTCTTCTAACAAAAATCGTGGACGTGGATCTAGCAAAGGACGAGGTCGTTCTGCTGCCCCAAGACGTGATCTTTGCCATGTATGTGATATTCATGGACATAGTTCATATAAGTGCAGGTTTCATCATCAAGGATCGATACCTACTACAACCTCTGCAGCTTCAACAACACCACATGCATACACGACTTTCACTACAATGCCCACTAGTTACTCTTCACCATTCCTTCCAGCGCTAGGAGCTTATAGTGACTAGATTCTTGACACCGGTGCTACACATCATGTCACGCCGGACCTACAATCTTTACATACTACAACACCTTACACTGGATCGGAGCAAATCCAGGTTGGAAATGATATGCGATTAGGTATCAGTCATATAGGACATTCCTATCTTACCTCCTATGGTTCTCCTCTTCTACTTCGTAATATTTTATGTTTTCCTTCCATCTCCAAATCCTTGTTATTTGTTTCTCAATTTGCAACTCACAACAATTGTTATTTTGAATTTTATTCTAATTTTTTTGTTGTCAAGGATTTCCATACGCACAAAGTCCTGCTTCAAAGCCCAATAAGCATGGACTTTATCGCCTCCCTCAAGCTTCGATATCATGCACCTCTCCATCTACCCTCCTCTCCGCCCTTCAATGGCACAACCTTGTTGATCATCCAGCATCCCAAACTGTACACAAAGTCCTGCATTCTTCTTCTTCGGGTTCCAGCACCTCAGGTTTCTCGTCCATCCACTCCTGTGATGCTTGTCATCTTGCAAATTCCTCTCGTCAACCGCTTCCGCCAGTTGAATCTTTTAGTAGTGCTCCATTAGATCTTATTTATGCTGATATTTGGGGTCCTGCTTCAATTTTATCTTCTCAGGGACATCGTTATTTTGTTTTATTTTTATATGACTATTCAAAATTTGTTTGGTATTTTCCGCTTTATAACAAATTTGATGTCAAAATATTTTTTCTTTCCTTTCAAGCATTGGTTGAACGTCAGTTTTCACGTAAGATTCGTTCTTTTTATTTTGATTATGGTAGAGAATTTTGAGTCCTTCACTCACATTTTATCTCTTGTGGCATTCAACATCATTTAATTTGTGCTCACACGAATGAGCAAAATGGTGCCACTGAAAATTCGACATGCAATCGAAACTGCTTTAGAATTACTTGCTCATTCTCATGTGCCTCATCATTTTTGGCAATTTGCTTTTGAAACTATAATTTATTTAATAAATCGATTACCTTCTGTGGTGTTAGATGACATGTCTCATTTTGAAAAACTTCTTAATAAGTCTTCGTCTTACATGTTTATGAAAACCTTTGGATGTACTGTTTATCCTTATCTGCGTCCCTATAATCGTCACAAGTTTTCTTTTCGTTCAACAAAATGTGTCTTTCTTGATTATCCGTCCTCCTTTCATGGTTATAGGTGCTTGGATCCAATGACAGATAGAATATATTATGGCGTCATATTAAATTTGATGAGACATGTTTTCCCTTTGCTTCCCCCTCCTTATCTCCTTTTGTGTCTTCTCTCATTCCCAATTCGTCTTGGCTCGCTGTTTTCACCAATGTTTCTCCACCTCTCACTCAATCTGCTCATTCATTAGTCCCTTCCACAACTTCTCCCTCTCATAGTTCCTCTTCATCCACCTCTTCTTCTTCTGACACACCCCCTCGACGACACATGACACTTCGGCAAGGAACTCGCTGAAATTACAGGGAACTTGAGGTCTTCAAGATTCGCAAGTGTTGCATACCATATCTACCTTGGATTCTACTCCAATGTGTCACTCTTCTGCCATCAAAATTCCTCATTGGCGCTCGGCAATGGTTGAAGAGTTGAATGCTCTCATTTCCAATGACATATGGTGTTAGTCCTTCATCGTCCAGGTATGAATGTTCTTGTTTGCAAGTAAATTTTTTTCACCAAGTCTCTTTCAAATGGCACTGTAGAGCGCTATAAAGTCAGACTAGTGGCCAAGAGTTTCCATCAACAACTAAGCATTGATTATTCAGAAATCTTTAGTCATGTTGTCAAACTCACAACAATTCGATTGGTTCTATCGCTTGTTATTTCTAATAACTGACTTATTCGTCAGTTGGATGGAGCAATGCTTTTCTGCATGGACATTTAAACGAGAAAGTCTTCATGTCTCAACCTCCTGAGTTTTCTGATGAGAATCACCCTGATTATGTGTGCCTTCTTCGCAAATCTATTTATGGATTAAAACAGGCTCCATGTGCATGGTTTCAAAAGTGACAATCTGTTCTTATTGCATATGGTTTTTGTGCTTCTGCAACTGATTATTCGTTATTTATGTTTCGAAAACCAGGAATTCTATGTTGATGATATTATCATCACTGGTTCTCATGTAGATTACATTATCAATTTTATTTTCTATTTAAGCCAATTTTTCGCAATCCGTGATCTTGGTAATCTAGATTACTTTCTTGGTGTTGAAGTACTTAGAGATAATAATGGATTACTTCTCTCCCAACACAAGTATATTCTGGATCTTCTACATCGCAATGGAATGTCAAACACAAAACTAGTTTCTTCGTCTCTTGGGTCTTCTACAAAACTGGTTAAGGATTCTGGCTCCTCCTTTGTTGACCCACACTTGTATCGACAGGTGGTTGGTGCCTTACAATATTTGACAATTACCAGGTCTGATATTTCCTATGCGGTCAGCCTTGTTTGTCAATTCATGCATAATCCATCCACAGATCATTGGAAAGTTGTGAAACAAATTTTGCGTTATTTACGGGTACAAGTCATCTTGTTCTTTTTCTGGTTCTTAATCACACTAACACCCTGCATGTTTTTAATGATGCTGATTGGGCTTGATGCCCTAATGATTGCAAGTCATTTAGAGGATTTGTTATCTTTAATACCAATCTCATCTCTTGGTCAACGCGCAAACAAAGAACAGTCTCTCACTCGTCAACGGAGTCTGAGTACAAAGCTTTAGCAGATGCACAACTGAGCTCATGGCTACGGTCCTTGCTCATGGAACTTGGTTTGCATGTCACCTCTCCTCCAATTCTATGGTGTGACAATATTGACGCCACATACTTATATGCAAATTCGATTTTTCATGCGCGCACAAAGCATATCGAGGTTGATTATCATTTTCGTTCGTGATGAGATCTTCAATCGTCGTCTTGTTGTTCGCTTTATCTTTTCCAAAGATAATCTTGCAGATATTCTAACCAAGTCACTTTCTGGTGCTCACTTTCAGTTCTTACGGGACAAACTCAAGCTTCGATCCAGATAAAGTTGAGTTTGTGGGGGCGTGTTAGAGAATCTAATCTTATCATTTGTAAAGATTTAATATTATTCAGATTTGATATTATCCAGATTTGATGTTATTTAAATTTGTGATTATCTCGATTAGTTTAGATTAACTCGTCTTCTCTGATTAGATTAGACATATATTTGTGATTATTCTTCTGATTCTTTCATGTACTATATATAGATGTACATACTCATAATAATTCATATAGAAAAATATTTTCTCCATTCTTACTCTTCTAACATATTTAACTATAATAGGATAAAATATTAATGTATTGATTAATTGAATTGACATATTGGAGCGAGATTGTGACATCTATTGTTGTTAATCCAAAGGCGAAGATTGGTGAGTTATTTTGCGTAGTATCCATGGGAGCTATGAGTGTCTCATTGTGTAACTAACCATATTCACAACTATGATGTCACCAACCCTCTAATTATTATTAATAACTCATTAAAATTGATGAATTAAATATAGAGTTGCCATTCGATAATCAATCCATTAATTGATGGATTGACAAATCAAGATTCCCAATTGTTATTGAAATGAGCATGTCTCATATTTAAATGGAGATGACTCAGGAAGTCATATAATACACTTTCGATTATCAAATACCAGCAAACAAGATAAAACTTAACATAAGCATATTATTTTTATGTTAAGCATTAGAAAGTCTAATATTATTAAATATTCATGTCATCGATCGTTATTGATATCATAATTATTTAAGTCAAAGACTTAATCGTCTAATTGTCATTATCTTATAGATGAATAAAGAATGTATCATTATCATAGTACTAGACATTATTACGTACCATTGTTGTCGAATCAAAGTAATTCATTGCATTATTGCATTTAAAATGATTAAATGTCAAAGAACTTTAAGGGATGACAATCGTCATTTTAACATATTAGTCATTCGTGTGATTGATCATATTAAAGATGAAATATGAACTATAATTGATGATCAAGTTCGTGATGAACTAATCTTGCAAATGACTAAATAAAATTCTGAAAAATAACAAGCTTAAGATAATTTCTGAAAAATAAAATTCTGTATTATTTTTGTAAGTATCCAAAGTCAGGATTTTTGTATATATAAACTTTAAGAAGCAATGTGTGACTCGTCTGTTCCTTTCCATGGCAGCCAGTCGACCTGATCGAGCACGAGGAGTGCATTATTCATGTGATGTTGGACCGACAGGAGAGGATGGTGAAATAAATATTACGGACGTATGGTACCAATATTCAAATTCGCCAAGCAATCTACGTTCACATCTTCTAATCATTCACATTATTTAATTGCCTTGCAAATATACATACATATATAACGTGTAAAATAATTCAGGTCATTTCTACAAATAGTTATTTATTCTTCATTTTAAAATAAGGAAATCTAATTTGTAAGATGCAAATATTTCATTATTTATCTTTTAACTATTAGATAATTCAATTCGAGAATTAGAGCGTTAATTAAATTTTGTATGGCCTAAAACCAAAATTTTCCTTTTTTTCGAATATTCTGTTGAACATATGAATACAAGAAAAAAGATACTTGAAACACAAATTCTTTCTTTGATAAAGTGGAACTATCTTAAACCCTTTTGATAGGGATAGGGAGGGAATGAATCCATGTCCATTTATACACGCAAGATTCCAAGTTTTATTTTATAGGAAATTTAATTTATTAATTAAAATAATTTCTTTAAAATATAATGGTTACTTAGGTTGCATAAATTATGAAAGTTGATTCATAATAGTATATTAGTAGTTTCGAGTAAATATTTCGAATTAACATTTTTTTTAAAGAAGCTTTCCCCGATCGATTAGTTAAAACTTGTCATTTGTCCAAAAAGGGTTATATTTTGAGAAGAAAATTTGATGATAGGATATATTTCATTAAAAAAACAGATGTATACAATTGTAATTTAGTTACACAGTTTTCTTTACTTATTAGGCTATTTTGCCTTTGATATATTTGGAGAGCTCGATGATTTAATTAAAACTGATAAGCAAAAGTAATAATTCCACGAGTAAACAAGTAAAATATGTTTTTTTTTCTCTAGAAATCTGCTCATGTGTATAGGGAGCTGCAAAGGTGGAGAATATTATTATATGCTGTCTAACTTATCATATTTTTAGTGTATATTTCTCCTTGTACTTAATATTCAATAACATGCCAAAAAAACCTTCCATGCAGCTCCTCTCAATCGGTATCATCGCATAAGACACGAGACATAAGGTTCATAAATTTAAAAACATTACTGGAGACGTCAAGAAGCACCAAGTTAGAAATTTCTTTCGCCACCTTCTAGAAGCTTAAAAAACAGATAAAAAAGCCTTCGAGAAGGTAAATATGAAGAATACTTTATTAAGGACGACCATTTTTCTAAAGTATTGAGAACATAACATTTTCTGGAAAACTACAGAATGCAAAGAAAAAAATAATTTACAAAGTAACTTTTTTTGTTATTATTATTATTATTATTATTATTATTATTATTATTATTATTATTATTATTATTATTATTATTATTATTATTATTATCATCATCATCGAAGTATTTTTCTAGCATCACTATGAATTTAGTTAAGTTCAAATATGATAGTTATGTGTTAGCCCTTTTCCTCTTAATGCCAATCGTGTGTACCCGATGTCATAAAGTACCAATATAGTCTTCGCGCGGTCTTCATGAATCATTACGCTTAATTAATGTTGCGCAAAATATTTAGAAAACAATGATGCATCATTTCTGTACAACTATGGGCTAGTTGATGTAGTTCAATCAAAAGGAGGGATTCATTGCCAAAATTTTATATTTTTATTTTTGCTCGTAATGAAATGAAATTTTAACTGTGGTCTTTAATCTTGATTTTTTTTTTCTTTTGATTCACATTTATCAGGAATAATTGAATTACAAGGTAAATTTGTATTTATTTTGCGATGTGTGCATTTTTTAACCTTTCAATTCCCACCATATATCTATATACAAATGATATAATTACTACAGAGCAATATTTTATAATAGCGTTTAAGACAAGTCTATATTTTTTGAAATAAGAAATATTAATTAATACCAATAAATTGTTATATATTAAAATTCTTCTGAAAATTTAAAAAAAATATTTTAAATTGTTAGGTAAATGAGTATAGCATGGTGTACATATTATATAACTCATTTATGATTTAAGTTGGATGACATCATTTTCGTTGTTTATGTATATATCGGCCTAAGCAAATATTTGTTCTCGAACTCATAACTCTTTATGATTTAGCTCATTAAAAAGTAAATATTATATCAATGAAAGTTGGAGTAGAATGGTAAGTGGTTCCTTCTCATTCAAGTAGATATCGAGTTGGAGTCCTTGTCAACGTAGAATAATCTTCGTTGAAAATTTCACCTGCCATAGTCAGACACGCGACGTGAGACGACACCAAATTAGCCGAGTTCGATGATGGATCGAGACTTCAACCTATAATCAATGCGTATAATTATTAGCGTCGCATAAATTAAGATGACAATAGAAATAAAAAGTAAATGCCATTATTTTACTTATGTTACTACTACAAAGTTGTCCTCCAATTGGCCGACAATTTCGATTGGTTAATTAACAGAGCAATATGTACACTGTCGTATTAGATACGTAAACTATTTGCTAAAATATTCCAAGCTTAGTGGAGGGGTGCACAAAGATCAACCTTTACATTTATTCTAAAGCAAAATGAACAAAGTTTTAATTCGAAAGATCCCCTTAAGATGCGATGGTGTCATCACCACCACCAAAGACCATAAAATAAAGGTGGACATGCCCTGATAAAGATTGCATTAAATATGTCATTAGTCTGAGTAGCTTGCGTCCATTGACCGAGGCCCGCTCCAACTTGATTGATTATTTTCTTAACTTAAATATACACAAACCCTTTCTTCAACTTTTTTATTCCATTACCATAAAACATAGAAAAGTTGAAGTAAATTAATCTCATAAATTAATACTATATGAGAATGGAATAATTGATTAAACATGGTTATTATTTTATTATTATACATTTAATAACAGTTTTTTTATATTTATCTTATTGATAAACGGCATCTACATCTGACTGTATTAAATCACAAACTGATGCAATAAAAAACCTTATTAATTTATGTCACTAATAATGTAATATGATTTTGAATAAGCTCCATAACAAATCAATCGAAAAAACAATAATACAATATTTTTTTTATGTAAAAATGAATATATAAATTTACAAGAGTTTGGTCCGTAAAATAAATTTACGAGTCTAGTAAATAAAAATAAAATTAAATAATTAGAAAATAAAAAATTATGGAAAAGGAAGATTCTGTTCAATGGATCCCCTGTCAACCCTGAAACACCAAACTCTAATTGAGACCAACTTTTTTTCTCTTGCTTTGGTTTAATGGTTTCCCATCCTTTTTATATGCACTCACGCCAAACCAAACTCCCCCCACCACCACCTCCTCCTCCCTCTTCCCCCACAACTAAAGGCTTCATTCCATTCTCATGGCGTCGGCTCCAACTCTCAAGCTTCCCAACCCCTTCGCCAACTCCGCCCTTGCCAAAAGGCTCGATCTTGATCACGCCATCCCTTCCAAAGTCGCCGTCCCTCCCTCCACCGTCCGCCGGAAGACTTCCTCCGTGGTCGTCGCCGCCGCCGCCTCCGGCGTCTCCGTCAACGGCGTCGCGCACCCTCGGGTCAACGGCCACCTCTCCCACCAGGGGTCCGGCGGCGCCGGCCTTCGCGTCTCCTTCCAGGGCGCCCCCGGCGCCTACTCCGAGTTTGCGGCCAAGACGGCCGCCCCGGACTGCACCACCATCCTCGGGCAGACCGCGCCATCCTGCCCGTGGAGTCCACCATGGAGGGCAGCACCCTCCGCAACTACGACCTCCTCCTCCGCCACGACCTCCGCATCGTTCAGGAAATCAACCTCTTCGTCCACTACTGCCTCCTCGCCATGCCCGGAGTCCGCCCGGCCGAGCTCCGCCGCGTCATCAGCCACCCCATGGCCCTCGCCCACTGCGGCCGCGCCCTCGCGCAGCTCGGCATCCAAGACCGCGAGCCCGTTGAGGACACAGCCGGCGCCGTCGAGATGCTGCGCTCCGAGCGCCTCCTCGACACTGCCGCCATCGCCTCCCCCCGCGCAGCCCTCATCTACGGCCTCGACGTCCTCGCCCACGGCCTCCAGGACGAATCCTGGAACGTGACCCGCTTCCTCCTCGTTGCGCCCCGGCAGTCGTCCCCATCTCCCGACGTGCCCCGAACGTTCCGCCGGGGCGCCCCGAAGACTTCTATGGTTGTGGCGCACCGTGGTAGCTCCATGGTGGTCCTCCTTAAGGTGCTCTCTGCCTTTTCTAAGAGGAACCTAAACTTGACAAAGCTGGAGGTTATCAACTCGTCCATGGAGGACAACAAGGCGCCGGTGATGATACTGGACACAAGGGGGAAGGGGCTGCTCAGGGCGTTCCCTCACGTCCTATACGTGGACTGTGAGGGCTCGGTCGAGGATCCCAGAGTGAAGGAAGCCATCGACGAGATCACAGAGTTTTCAGTGTTCGTCCGGCTCCTCGGATGCTATGCCGCGGATCCCAACATCTACGACCTCCAATGACAGGCCTCTTCTTGCTTCTTCTACCTTGTAAGTCTATCAAGATTTGCCTGTATGATGCAATTGGAATGCCTCTAAGCCAAGCCTTCTACTGTACATAGTATTGCCTCCATACCCTTTAAGCTTAGCTCATTGAAGAATGGAAGGAAACTAGTGAAGCTGTTCCTACCTATGGAACGCCAGTGATTAAGCTTCTTATGCTATTGTTACATACTTTCACTGTGAATTGAGAGATCCTGCATGCGACTTCGAGTAGAGATCACATGTATCAATTCAAGGAGAGGAGTCGTAAACAGATTGTAAAGTATCAGTTGTGAAGTCATTTCTATCAAAATAAGTTTGCAGCTAGTACTTGACGGACAACTTCCTGAGATTTTGGAATGTGAAATGTATGCCCATTTTTTGTTACATTTTCTAAAATTTCCGTATACATTGTATAAAGAATAATCCAGGTTGTGACTACTATGAACTGAAAACTATCACTTCTCAAACATGATTAGAGTCTTCAATGTGTTTTCCAGTTGTACTGTACTGTTGTATTATATATGTGAGAATCTTCACATGTTTGGAATGATGTCGGAATCTTTGGTTAGCTTCAAATCTGCCACCCCCACCCAGTGCTCAAATTGCAGCTGGATTCTACACTGATTTATGATGCTGCCTGTTAAGAAATTTACTAGGGAGAAATCAAATCCTAGAAAGTAGTGAATGAGTGTTCTCTCAGAATTTCGGCTATAGGAGATCTGAAATCCTTTTCAAATGAAAAAAAAAACTCTTAACTGCCACACAAGCTAATTTTGCAAATTCTGATTCTACCACAAGTATTTTCTCTTCATAACTGCCACCATAAGAATCTTTCAAGCTGTTTAGAAGGAATCTATCAAGCAGATCACTAAGCACGTTTTTTTGCATTAAAAAGATGACCTAATGGCACTAAGTAGCAAAAAACAAACATCAAATCGAAGTACTATTAAGTTTTGGGTTTATTGGCGTTCTTTCAGTTCGTAAGTGACAGCCAGCCACATGGGTGAGAGCATTGGTGTGTCCACTTGCAGTGGCATCACCAACCTCCACTCACTCAATGCCAATTGGTATTTTATTACATCACTCTCATCAACAAATAATATATTCCATTCGGTGGCTCCTGTTATTGTTGGCCTTTGTTCATAGGTAGACCCCCTATTTTCACAAGGAAAAAAAGTTAAATCCTACTAATTTTTTTCTCTAAAAGACCTCTTAGTACTCGCATTATTAAATTATCCTAAAAGATAAAATTACAAAGAGAGAATTTAATAGGATTTAAACATATCAATGATCTTTTCAAAATCTAGCATTTTTGTTTTTTATTAAATTAATCATGATATTCTAAAACTTAATATAATTTAATCCATTGATTTGAATTGAAGGTATGAGCTTTATGATTTTATCCCCCATATATTTATTTTCAAAATTTAATCACATGATTTTCTTTGAAAAATAATTTACTTTCAAAGTGACGTTGTCATATTATAATTCTTCTTCTCAAGTATATCCCCTAATGAAGGGAAAGGATATCTTGGTTCAAATTTAGAGGCATCAGACATTTGGAAAGAACTTTTTGATGATTTCATATGGAGCAAGAACATCAATTTTTGTAAACCAAAAACTTATTTTTTTTTTATAAAAAGAATTATAAAAATATCAAGAGGACGAGGATCCTCCACTCAAAATACGTCGAAAATCTAATTTCTATCTAAGTTTAAAAGAAGCATTAAATATGTAGTGTGGCTCTAGACAAAATAAATAAATAAATATGGTTGATAGTCAAACTATTTAACATGGTTTGCTAATTGTCTAATACTATAGAAATATCTTGTGGCTTTGGTCCTTCTAGTGATGAGCTTGTGGCTGTGGAGAATTAATACTCCTTTTTTTACTTTTTTTAGTATATTCTTCTTTAATGCATTAGATCCCACCTCAAATAAGATATGCATATAAGTTCTGAAAAAATACCCTCAAGATAACCTTCTCTAACTGATAGATACTAATACTATTAGAAAACTTCGTCTAACTTGCAGGCAGATACTTGACATTCAGTAATCAAACGCTGTCAGAGATCTATGGTTCCCCCAAAGTGCCAACTCACAATCAAATGCCTTTGACCAGTAGTTGATTTGATATCTAAAGAAGGGAAAAAAAAAGGAAAAAATAACTCAAGAAAAGGACTCGATACCTTATCACAAAGAAAGGGAGCAGATCATTATCACTGACATGCAATTTGCATCATGGAGAATGAATGCCATATCAAGAAACGACGCGCCATTTAATGCCCGTACACTAGCGGGCCAACAATTACCACAATCACGCAGCTGTTGACTGTTCACATTCCTCTAACGCTGTACCCGATCGGACATTCACATGTTAGGGGAGAAAAAAAAATCTCGGGGGCATTTCGACGAACACAACTGACTCGACAACCGCCGAGAGGAATGATGGAGCAAATGGTTCGTCGACGTAGATGGCGTCGAGCCATGGTAGAACATCCAGCCGCACCTCTCCTGGCCGGAATATGGGTGTGTTTGATAGTGCTCTGAGATTACTGTTTTGATAAAAGCAGAACATGTATATTGGATGAAAATTTTTACCATTGCTTTTTTTCTTTTTTAAATGGCTGTGGTTGACATTCTTTTTTGTGCTTTTTATCACAGTTTTTTTTAAAAGGAAATGCTTATCTCATTGAATAAATGCCTTGAAGATCTTGGTATAAAATATTTTGGAGGCCATGAGGTGGCTGCTCCTGCCGAAAATGTGTTCATCTACTGGTTCTTCCTGTTGAAAAATAATCATGACTTGTAGAGTTTGATTAGGAGTTAAGATTTATTAGGATTATAAGTTTAGTTGGATTAGGATATTAGGATTAGTTTGTCTTCTGCTCAAACTTAAATTCTATCTTCTGTTATAATCTAGTGCTATAAATAAGGCTGCTATCATCAATAAAATAAGTATATCCTGGTTAATAGTTCTTCATGTGTTCTGTTTTTTTTTTCTTGTTCCCCTGTTTCTTCTTCCTTGTGTGCGCCTGGGCCAACAATTGGTATCAGAGCGAGGTCGAGTCTCGGCGCCGGCGCTGCCATCCCCGGCGCGCGGAAACCCTGGTGTTGCTGTAGAAACAGCAATGTTCGTTCCTTGAACGGAGCGACATGTGCAAAGGTGGAGAAGAGGAGCAGCGTCTTCTGCGACGCAACCAAGAGGAGAAGAAGCAGAGGGGGAGGCCAATGTCGGTAAAAGCCATTGATGTGTTATGTGCAGCAAGCTTCTTGCTTGGCTCACTTTTGAGCAACCGTATCAGATTTCCATCTACGGCAGAGAAGATGAGGCCCAGTTCTGTTTCGAAACCAAACGTCCCGATTGTGGGGCAAGACTGTAAGCATAAGAGGAGATTGGAGGAGGCGAATCCAAGAGGTGTGATAGGCGAAGTCAGGAGGACTCATCAAGCAATCCAGTCCTTGTAGAAGTCGATGTCATCTTTGGAGATGAAACTGACAGCAACTAGAACAGGAGCCGTCATTGATGGGTCCAGCAGACGTCCGAAGAAGGTGTTCATCTCGTCGGCGTCAACACCATTTTTAGCAGCAAGAGAAGGTGCGACTCGTTGCGACAAACCTGGCGGCGACAAACCTGGATGCCGACATGATCGAAGCTTGCGAGGCTGGAGAAGGAGAAGTGGTTGGTGGTGCGGTTCGTGATCAGGCACAACGTGATGCCCGGAGACGCTCTGCACTGCGCCATCGATGCAGAGGCAGCAGCGATATGAAGAACGTTGTTGCGACCTTTATGCCCAATTGTTCCTGGAGAACGACACGAAAGCAATGGAGTACACGGAGGCGGCATCCTGCATGCATGCATGTGTACGTGGCAAGTAAGGAGGAGGCGGTCGATCTGGCGGAGTGCCTTGTCACCGCCGTGCGGTAGGTGTTTCAATGCAGCCTCGGGTCGTTGGCGTAGAGGATGACGCTATCGGCGGCCAGCAGCCCATGCTCCAGAGTCGGACCTCGGTCTGCGTTGTCTTGTGCTGGCAGCTACTTGCCGGTGGTGCTTGGTTGAAACAAGGGATAAGTTGTTCTTGCTAGTAAGTGCATGTGATGTGCTCGACGACTTCTTTGAATTTCATGAACACGTAGAAGGCATGGACGACAGACAGGAGAAGTAGCTGGTGAAAGAGACTCCACCAGTCGAGGAGAAGGAGAAGAAGGCAGCTGCTGAGAAGAGACCAGTGGAGAAGAAGTCCGAGCATGACAAAGGAGGCGCCTCAAATGCATGACTGACCGCCAACGGAGAAGGACAGCAGAAGTTTCGGTCGACCTAAACATGGATTCGGTCGACCAGAAATCATGTCGAAGCAAACGCTCACTAAACACCAGAGTTTCAGTCGACCGAAACATAGAACGGTCGTCCGGAATTCATGTCGAAGCGAACACCAGCATACAACAGGTTTACGGTCGACCTAAAGGTGGATTCGGTCGATCGGAAATCATGTCGAAGCTAACACCAGCATACAACAGAAGTTTTGGTCGACCTAAACATGATTCGGTCGATCGGAAATCTTGTCGAAGCACGATGAATTTTTACGAAGAAGTTTCGGACGCACGAATATGCAAATAGGTCGACCGAAACTATATGAGGAAAGTATTTGAATTGAAATTTCAGAGCTGGAAGGATCTAAATTTGAAAATAAATATGACTAAAAAGGAAAATAACGAAATAAATGAAGATTCATGTCATTGATGAAGGTGATCAAGCATTCCAAAATTGGAGAAGAAGAAGAACAACAAAAGTCACCTTGGATCATGTGAAGAACAATTCTCTCAAGAATTATTGTTTTTTAAGCGAGCTGATTTGTAATTTGAAAGAACACAAAACCTTCAATATTCTTTCTGAAAGCTTTAAGTGAGGAGAGGTGAAGCCTTACCTCTCGAGCAGAGAAAAGGCTGCTGATTGTAATTGGGTCACCTTCGCCCGGATTCATCCAAAAGGGGGTGTTTAGTGAATCTCTGAGATTCTTAGTCTAGAGAAATCGGAGCGGGGACGTAGGCCAAGGAGTTGGGCCGAACCTCGTCAACAAGCGACTGCGTCCTCATTCTAGTTTGCGCACTTTACTATTTCTTTTAAGTTTGATTATTTGCATGCTATGCTTGTGATTCAAATTAAGATTATATCATCAAATAATTTAAGATATTAT